>MU774036.1:110014-132002 GCA_026770625.1 Nicotiana glauca
ATATATATATATATATATATATATATATATATATATATATATATATATTAAATTCTAAATATTCTTAACTAAATTTTTAGCTTCGCCACTGACAACGACTCCGTAATTACATGCATGACAAAAGAATTAAGAAAAGTAACAGGAGTTGCTTGACTACATGCATGTCAAGACGGGGTTTCGTTTGCTTTGTTGCTTCACCATTCCATATATGCTTTCTTCTATTTTCTTAAGATTTATAATTAGCTCAATGTTTGCTTTCAGTAATTGGTCCACACCATAATCAAGCCGAGTAATACTACCTTACGTCAGACGATGGTCTTTTTTCGACAAGTGTCTGTTAATTGATATATAAAGTTCCAGTGAGAGACTAACATGTGTGTTTGACTCAAAAGATATAATCAATCGAAAAGGAGGAGGTAAATATTAGCTGAGTATAATAAGTACTAGATTAAGTAAATTGAAGATGTGATCGACAATAGATTTTCTCTTGCTCTCAGATAATGTTTTCTTACAAAGTTTTGTCTCTCCCCTTTTACAAAGCCCTTCATCTCCCTTATATACTAAGAGAGACTCCCCTAAGTTGTCAGAGACAAACTACCAAGAATATTCGATAGAATATTCCCAATGTCCCTTAACGGGCTTACATGATTACAAGGGTCATACATTCTCCTCTTTTGTAATAAGGTCGTTTCTTTCAGGACGTCGGCTCGAAGAGGCCTGATTGTTTGTCGTGTTCGCCGTAGGTCATGGTTGGTCAAATTTGGACCCATACAGTTAGTCCCTCCGCTTGTCAGGGTTACGAACGGACGCGTCCTCGATGAGCGGACTTCACATGCTCTCTTGGAGGAATTTGGCCTTATTGGAACATTACGATATGGTTAATGGGAGATGGTCATCACGTTCAGCAAAGCAATGGGTGGTAATTTTTACCAGGAAGTGATGTCAGCTCCACGTACGTCATCATTATGCAGGTTTTCGAGACAGGAATTTGATGGCTTAATGCTTTGATTCTTACACAGCTTTGAAACCTACCACCTCGATTCTGGCGCCACCCAACCCTATAAATAGTTGGGGATTTGTATTTCTGAAGAACTTTAGCCATTTCTCTCTCGAAAGACCCCTTTCACTCTTCCTCGTTTGCTCTCATATCCTCTTGTTTCTTCTTTCGTTCTTTACCTAAGGCTTCCACCTTCTTCTTTCTTGTTAGTACTCCTTTGATTGATATTATGCCAAAATCTCATCATCCTCACGAAGAGGTTTCTGAGGCTACCCCATCATCCATGGTGCCTCCCTCTGACAACGGGGATGTGGTGGTAGAAGAGGGTGACAACCCTCTTACAGTGGGGGATTTATTACCGAGACACCCTCTATCTCGAAGTGACTTCCTCTGGGACCCTCCTCCCACTCCGAACCCTGTGCTTTCTAAGACTGATCAAGTCCATCTCGACACCCTTCGTATAAACCATAGCATTCCCACCCATGTAGAAATGGTTCCAATAGGAGGGGATTACGTGGATGTCCATAAACTAGGTACTGTGATTTTTACGAGTGTCCCTTTATGATTGGATACACTCTTCCTCTCTTCCCTCTAGCAAAGGAATTCTATAGATTCTATCAGGTTTGTCTAGTAGAACTCTCACCGTATACACTCAAGGTGCTTCTGCTACTAACAAAATATGCAGAATTGGTGGGGTGCGACGTCTCTATCCACCACCTTCTGCACCTTTTCACGCTTGGCTTCCTCAGGGGTACCATGGTGCATTTGAGACTTTGTGGTACAAAAAGGCTTGTGGTCAAGATAGATGACCAGACAGGTCATAAGTTTTGGCATAAGTATTTATTTGTCAAGACTGAGCATGTCATCTCTGATTCTGCCGGATTCCCAGAGCGGTGGAACGAGAAACGTATGTGTCATCGCTCGTTTAGTTATCTTTTCCCTTGTATTTGTTGTAACACTTATTTTCTATCATTTTGCAATAATGAGCCGTCCGTCTTACCCTATTATGGGCCACAGGGATTGGGAAGCCCGTCTGTTACCCCATGCAGTAGAAACTCGAACTTGGCCCGCCTTCGTGAAGTGATACGGCTCTAATGTCTCTTCTAGTAAATGTCGTACTTACTACTTTATTGGTTGCACGATCGTATTTAATGGTATGATCCTTTTGTGGTGATAGGTCGAGGATCTTCGAGGCGTAGGGCGCCAGTTCCCGCCTTTAGACAAGTCGTTGCTACTATGGATACGCAGTTTATCCCAAGTGAGTCTGTTCGGGAGGATCGTCCTCAACCTATCCAGTTGGGAGATTCGTCTCGAGTTGTGGACACGAGGGAAGAGGCCTCTTCGGCACTAGCCTCACGTATGTTGGGTGAATCTTCTGATGGGGATGAGCCATTGGAGAGAAAAATGAGGAGGCTGGAACTGGGGAAGGGCATGGCTACGGATGCCGATGGCAGCAGGGCATCCCGAATAGCCCCAGTGCCCGTGTTCATGGCCGATGCCATTTTGTCGGGGAGATCTCCCCAAGTGGAAGGAGTTGACCCAGAGGCTGGTTCAGTGCCCTCTGCTGAGGGCAGGGCGTCATCTAACGTTGGAGGGCACCGTTTTAGGGGTTAGCGACTCAGGTTCTGATATCGACCCAGAGGATGTTAATGAATTTATGGGTCTCCATACCCATATGGAGGTAAGTGTGGACAGATCTGACCATCATATAATCGTTTCGGGGAGCTACAACTTGCTTATACATAGCAAGCAAGTGGCGTCAGCCCTCGACTCTCTGTGTGTCGCTCCTGAAAGTGAGATGCTTGAGGCGATGGGGGATGTGGAGTTATCTCAGAAGGTCTCTGGTATGGCCCTGCAGGTAGGTGCCTTTCCTTCTCTTTCCCTTATCTTTTTTGTGTTGTTGGATTGGTGCGGTAATCATCGTTCTATATTTTGTTTCTAACTTCTTCCATTCTCTTTTGTTTAGACCCTCATCCTGGAGGCAGAGAGAGTTCATCGAGAGAGGAGAAGGACGAGTCTTTATAAGAAGATGTCGTCTACGTATCAGCAGTGTCGTACTAAGCATCCGGCGATGTTCGATATTTATTATTAGGACCCTGAGTTTTAGATGTTTTGTGAAGGGCTTAAGTAGCGGGAGGACCAATTGGAGTGCCAGATAGAGGAGTTGAGGGATAGGGACGAAGAGCTTGTGAGGGTCGTCGCCTGTAACAGTGAACTGGAGGCCTCTCTCAAGGAAAATGAGGATGAGCTCGAATTGATCAAGGGGGTAATGGCTGAGAATGATGACTTGCAGGCGAGGGTCGCCGACTTGACCGCTAAGTTGAATGCCAGGATAGTTGAGATAGAAGGGCTTAAGGTCGAGCTGAACGTTAGCGCCGATAAGCTGGCGGTAGCCATTTCTGAATTGGTGTCGTTGGAAGACGCCCTCCGTATTTCTAGTTTGAAACTGACTGGGCAGAGGGAAGCCTCTGGTCGTCAGGTTGCAGGACTCGAAGGTCATATTAGAGAATTGGAGGTCGATCTGGCTGCGCTAAACGACCAAATATCCTCGCTGAAGGCAAAGGATGTGAGTTGACGCTCTCAACCTACCACGTCTCATCCTATAGTAGATCCGGCCATGCCTCATCATTTATACGAGTTGTGGGTTTATGCTGAGGCCGAATGGATGTGTACAGGGCTTTTCTTATCGAGGGAAGGGTGACCAAGGTAGAGCTTGAGGCCGTTCATACCGCATCTTGTGCGGCTCGTGAGGCCTGCGGGTACGACCCTCATACTCCCGATGGGGGTAATATCAACTTTGATAATGCAGGTCATCTGGCTTCGGATTCATGGTACGACGATGCTTATCTCACTGGGGACAATGTGTAGACTTAGATTGTATTAGCTTTTGTTCAGGGATTTTTGCACGGGTCGTACTTGGGCATGTTTGTAGCAGCAAATGTAAATGATGTTTTGCTGTAATGTAAATTTTACTTTTGTTGGCTCATTTTTTCCTGCATTTATCGTGCACATGATATTTTTATGCCTTTGGCTATTGGGACATTACCTCAAACTATCGTCGAAGTAAAATCATGACGTAGTTCAAACGAGGTCGAACTTATGTTGTTGTCGATGGCCTTGGCATTGGGATGTTGCTTCGAACTATCATCGAAGTAGGATCCCATGGTGGTTCAAATGAGGTTGAATCTTATGTTGTCGTTGATGGCCTTGGCCATTGGAATATTGCTTGGAACAATCGTCGAAGAAGGATCCCATCGTGTTTCGAACGAGGTCGAATCTTATGTTGTCGTCGATGTACTTGGACATTGGGATGTTGCTTCGAACTATTGTCAAAGTAGGATCCCGTCGTGGTTCGAACGATGTCGAACTTATGTTTTCATCGATGGCCTTGGCCATTGGGATGTTGCTTCGAACTATCGTCGAAGTAGGATCCCGTCGTGGTTGTTGTTGTCGATGGCCTTGGCCATTGGGACTTTGAATTATCGTCGAAGTAGGATCCCGTCGTGGTTTAAACAAGGTCGAACTTATGTTGTCGTCGATGGCCTTGGCCACTGGATGTTGCTTCGAACTATTGTCGAAGTAGGATCCCGTCGAGGTTGTTGTTATCGATGGCCTTGGCCATTGGGAGGTTTCTTTGAACTATCGTCAAAGTAGGATCCCTTCATGGTTTGAACGATGTCAAACTTATGTTATCGTCGATGTCCTTGTCCATTGGGATGTTTCTTCGAACTATCGTCGAAGTAGGATCCCGTCGTGGTTCGAACGAGGTCGAACTTATGTTGTCGTCGATGGCCTTGGCCATTCTCTGTTGGAGATTCAGTCGTGCTCCTGTAGGAAGACATGATTTTGCTTATGTAATGGAGATAAGGATCACATGTTTTCTCTGCACATATAATGGAGATTCATTTATATATGTAATTGAGATTTGGTTAAGTTCTTGTGAATATCACATGTAGATTCCGCAATGGAGATCCACTTATACATATCCGCCCCTTCATTACTTCGCTCGGAGAACCTGTTATCGGGTCGAGGTAATGAACAGCACTCCGATCCTTGATGTGACTTTTTTTCCGCCTCCTTAAAAACCTCTCCAAAAAACCCAATTGGGACAAAACCCGGATGAGGGAAAAAAGTATGACTTAGGCGACGCCTTCTTTCAGAAGTGGAAGTACTTGAGATGGGCGAAGTTCCAGCTGTTTTGGAGTATCTTTCTCTCCATTGTTTCTAACTGGAATGCTCCTTTGTTTGCTGTAGCTATAATTTTGTATAGTCCGTCCCAGTTTGTTCCCAGTTTTCCTTCATTAGGGTCTTTTGAAGGTCCTAGCCTTGAGGACGTAGTCTCCGACTTTGAGCGGTCGTACCTTGGCTCTCCTGTTGTAGTATCTTTCTACTTGCTGTTTTTGAGCCACGTGGGCCATGTCTCTTCATTCTTCAACTTCATCTAGGTCCCGTAGCCTACTTTTGTCGTTACTTGTTCCGCTCTTATTGGAGTATCTCAAACTGGGCTCCCTGACCTCGACGGGTATAACTGCCTCGGTTCCATAGACTAGTGAGTATGATGTTTCTCTTGTGCTAGTTTTCGGCGTAGTGTGGTATGCCCATAATACTTTTGGTAGCAGTTCAGACCATAGCCCTTTGGCTTCCTCAAGCTTCTTTTTCAATATGTTCAGTATTATTTTGTTGGAGGATTCGGCTTGACCATTGGCGTCAGGGTGGTACGGTGTGGAGAGTATTCGTTTAATGTGCCATTTTTCAAAAAACTCAGTCACTCTTTTTCTGATAAAACTGAGGACCATTGTCGCAGCTGATTTCTTTGGGGATGCCAAAACGGCATATGATGTTTTTCCATATGAAGGCGATGACCTCCTGCTCGCGTACCTGAGTGTATGCATCTGCTTCCACCCATTAAGAAAAGTATTCAGTTAAAACTAAGAGGAAGCGTACTTTACCTCACCCTGCTGGGAGAGGGCCGACTATGTCCATTCCCCACTTTATGAAAGGCCATGGCAAAGTGACGGAGTGAAGGAGTTCCCCTACTTGATGTATCATAGGGGTGTACTTTTGACATTGTTCACACTTCCTGACATAGTTCACGGCTTCTTTTTTCATGCTGGGCCAGTAGTACCCGGTGCGGATAAGGCATCAGGCGAGGGAGCAATTTTCCGTATGGGCACCGCAGTGCCCTTCGTGCACTTCTTCCAGTACCTGTTTGGTCCGGTGCGGTCCAAGGCATTTGGCTAAGGGACCAAATGTTATTTTTTAGAGATCACCGTTCACTAGGCTTTACTGGGGTGCCTATACCTGGAGTTTTTGGCTTCTTTTTTATCTTGCGGGAGTGTTCCATCCTGCAAATAGGCTATGAAGCGGTTATGCCAGTTTGAAGTTAAATTTATAGAATGTACCTCGATGTGGTCTATTGCAAAATAAAGGAGGGTGACCACTTTTTCCTTGTTGATATTTTTAGTAGACACAGCTAGTTTTGCGAGGTCATCTGCTTCGATATTTTGTGCCTGGGTATTTGGTCGTGGCGACATTCGTCGAACTCTGGCAGTAGTTAGTGGATTTCTGATTGGTACCTTTGTAGCCTCTATTCTCTAATTTGGAAAGTCCCGGTGACCTGATTCACCACGAGTTGGGAGTCGCAGTGGAGGACGAGTCGTCGAGCGCCATATTTGAGGGCTAACTTCAAACCTGCAATTACTGCCTCATACTCGGATTTGTTGTTAGTCATCTCAGGGCATCGTATGGAAAGGAGAATTACTTTGCCTGTAGGGACCTCGAGGACGAGTCCTAGTTCGATCCCGATGCGTTAGAGGCACCATCATTGTAAATGGTCCAAAGGTCGGTACGTGTAGAAACACATAGTTCTTCCTGTTCTGCCTCAGGCAATATCTCCGCGCTAAAATCAGCGATGAAGTCTGCAAGTACCTTCGACTTAATGTCGGTTCGCGATTGGTACGTTATATCGTGTTCGCTTAGATCTATGGCCCATTTGGTTAGCCTTTCCGATAGTTCGGGTTTGTGTAGGATACCCCTTAGGGGAAACGTCGTCACCACTTTTATGGGTGACATTGGAAGTATGGTCTAAGCTTTCATGAAGCTACGACCAATGACAAAGCTAGTTTTTCCAGGTGAGGGTATCTCATTTCGGCATCGATTAAAGTTTTGCTGATATAGTAAATCAGGGATTGCATACCTTTATTTTCATGGACTAGGATCGCGCTTACCGCAACGTTGGAAACGGCCATATACACTAGTAGGCATTCGCCTGGGTTTCCTTTGATGAGTAGTAGGGGAGAGAATAGATACGTTTTCAGCTTTCTCAGGGCGTCGACGCATTCATCGTTCCATTGAAGCCCGTGATCTTTCCTTAGCACGTTGAAGAATTTATAGAATCTATCTGATTACCGTGAAATAAACCTTGATAAGGCAGATATTTGTTTCGTTAGTTTCTGCACTTGCTTCTTGCTGGTCAGTGTCTCCGGTGTAACATCGATTGCCTTGATTTGATCTGGGTTGACCTCGATTCACTTTTGTGATACTAGGAATCCGAGGAACTTTTCGAAAGATACGCCTAAGGCGCATTTTTTGGGATTCAGTTTTATCCCGTACTGCCTTAGTATTTCAAAGGCTTCTTTCAGATGACAAATATTGTCCTCTTTTTTCGCCGACTTTACCAGCATATCGCCGATGTAGACCTCTATAGTTTTACCGGGTTGTCCTTTGAACATCTTTGTGACTAACCTCTGATATGTGGCCCCTGCATTTTTGAGTCCGAAGGGCATCACTTTATAGCAGTACGTCCCTTGATGGGTGATGAAGGTGGTATTTTCTTGATCTTTTTCGGCCATCAGAATCTGGTTATAGCTGGAGTAGGCATCTAAGAAGCTTAGAAATTCATGCCCTGTTGTTGCATTGATAAGCTGGTCGATGTGAGGTAATGGGAAGGAGTCCTTTGGGCATGCTTTGTTAAGATCTATAAAGTCCACGCACATCCACCATTTCCCGTTCGTCTTTTTTATCATGACCACATTGGCGACTCATTGGGGGTATTTTGATTCCCTGATGGAACCATTAGCGAGTAATTTATCAACCTCCTCGCTAACTGCCTTATTTATTGCGGAATTGAATTTTCTCCTTATCTTCCAAATTGGCGGATGAAGTGGATCGACGTTCAGCATGTGTGTGACAATGTCCCTTGGGATTCCTGGCATATCTGAGTGGGAGAAAGAAAACAAATTAGAATTGTTAGTTAAAAACTCATGATACTTACCTGGCTCTAAGAAGTTGTGTCAATTGTAAGCCTTTTTTTCACTCTTAGTGTTGTCCAATTGGACGGGGTCGAGCTCTTCTACGGTTGCCTTGTAGGCTTCTACAATGTCGGGGTCCCTGATGGCTTCGGATTGTACGTCAGATTTGGTACCCAACACGGTTGATTGTTATGCGTCTGCACTTGCCCCTCTTAGTTGTTTGGTGTGCATATGGTCCTGGGTGATTCGGTAGCGCTGTTGGGCGGTGCGTGGCTCACCTCGGATACTGTATATCCCCCATGGGGTGGGAAATTTGATTACTTGGTAGAAGCTTGAGGGGATGTCTCGCATGGCGTGTATCCATAGTCATCCTATGATGGCGTTGTAAGTCGTTTCCTGGTTCATAACATGGAATGTTATTTCTAGGGTGACCCCTCCCGCTAGAACATGTAGCACTATTTCTTCGAACGCCCGCTCTATTGCATTGTTAAAACCTGTTAGTGTTATGCAACACGGTATTATCCTATCCTCGAGCCTCATTTGCACGAGGACTTGCAGATGGACAATACATGCACTGCTTCCGTCGTCTACCATGATTCTTTTTATATTAGTATCAACGATGTGTAAAGTTATAACTAAAGCATCGTAGTGAGGGAAAGACAAACTGTCGGTATCTGACTTATCGAAGACAATACTATCTTCGAGGTCGTCATACCGTTCATGGGCGACTGTCCGTTTGAGTTTGTGTGTGGTGGTGAAATTCACATGGTTGATTACCATGTCGTCTCCACCGCCATTGATCATTTGTATGGTACGCGCTGGCGAGGGTGGCTTTGGAGGTCCTTGAGATGGGTCGCGTCCTCGAGCGAAATTAGCTCTTCCCTTATCACTTAGAACTTCTTTCAGGTACCCCTGGTTCAACATCCTAACTACTTCTTGGCGCAGACCTATGCAATCCTCGGTCTTCTGTCCTCTTTCTTGGTAGAATTCATAGAGGATATTTAATCTCCTGGCGCTTGGGTCTGATTTCATTTTCTGCGGCCATTGTACCTTCTTGCCCAGCTTCTCTAATGCGTACACTATCTCTAAAGGGGAAACACATAAATTATGAGCATATAGTAGGGGAGGCATACCTCTTTCATATCGGAGGGGGGCAGTGTGCCGTGGCACGGCATCCGCATGTCATGGAGGGGGCGGGTTGGATGTACGGATATAGGGCTGATGCCTTTCTCGATTGAAATGTGGCGGTTGATCTCTTAGCCCCTCGTTACGTCGGTCTCTCCTTGTCTCGGTCTAGACTGATGTTAGTCGCTGAAGCGACCCGTTCAGTACTTCCTTGTCTACCCTTACCTCGGCGCAGTAGGTGTTGTGAATTTTTCCCCATGTGATAGGGGGTATTTCATGAGTCTATTGAGCAATTTTTTGGTCGCTTTTAATCTGTTCCTGCTTAACCCATTTTGAAAGGTTGCTACCGGCATCCCTTCTAACATGTTCGGTAGACTCATCCTTACTCTGTTGAATCGGACCAGGAAATCCCGGAGTCCCTCGCCCGTTGTTTGTCGGACGACGAAGATGTCGTTGTCCGTAGCTTTGGCCTTTTTTGCTCCTGCATGGGTGGTGATGAATTTATCTACCACTCTTCGAACGTCGATATCGATAGCGATGGTAACTAAGAGTACCATGTCAATGCTCCCCTTGTCAAAGTCTCGCCGAACTTTTTTAACAGCACAGACGGTACCTGTTCTTTCGACAGATCATTGCCTTTTACTGCAGTAACATAGTGGATTAGGTGATCCTACGGGTCCGTGGTCCCGTCGTATATTTTCAAGTATGGTGGCATCTTGAAGGTCTTTGAAATGGGGTGAGGAGCAGCCCCTTCACTGTATGGTTGTTCGACAAATCGGCCCACCTCGCATTTTGGCAATAGCTTCGGAGCACCTAGTATTTTATCAAGCCTCTCCTGATGTTCCTTCATTTGGTCGCGAAGCGTTTTGTTCTCATTTTCCATGTCTTCGATTTTATTTAAGATAGCCATGAGCGCATCGTTACTTGCATTAGTAACAGTACGGGTGTTACCCATTCGTATAGCGCTTGGCTCATTGGCGGCAGTCGTGATTTCTGTAGGTGTTACATCTTCGACATCTCCTTGAGTGGGTTTCTTGAGCATGTCACTCAAAAAACTCATTAACCATTCTTCTAGCAGCTTCTTGACTGCTGGTGGTGCTTCTGTCACCGTGGATGTTGATGCTCTCCTTTCACACAAGATTGTTAGATCTCTGTGCAAAAGGGGTGAGGTCTTCCCTTCCGGTGTGACACTTGGCGTTGTATTCTCATTATTTTCTCTACCGGCCTCGTTGAGGGAACTCAGGAGGTTGTTCGCGACACCCGCTGCTGCTTTTAGCCTTGCTTCCCCCTTTCAACCATTGTTGGTTCTTATGAAGTATCAGGAAAAATAGTTATCATTTTCCAGCATCCAGATAAACAACTATGGTTTCAACTATAGAAATCCCCACAGACGGCGCCAAATTGTTTGACTCAAAAGATATAAAAATCTCTTTGAACAAATTAATCGAAAAGGAAGGGGTAAATCTTAGCTGAGTATAATAAGTAATAGATTAAGTAAATTGAAGATATGATCGACAACTGATTTTCTCTTGCTCTCAGATAATGTTTTCTGACAGAGTTTTGTCTCTCCCCTTTTACAAAGCCCTTCATCTCCCTTATATACTAAGAGAGACTCCCCTAAGTTGTCAGAGACAAACTACCAAGAATATTTGATAGAATATTCCCAATGTCCCCTAACGGGCTTACAAGATTACGAGGGTCGTACTTCTCCTCTTTTGTAATAAGGTCGTTTCTTTCGGAAAATCGGCTCGAAGAGGCCTGATCGTTTGTCGTGTTCGCCGTAGGTCGTGGTTGGTCAAATTTGGACGCATACAATGTGTATGTGGGTGGTTTTCATATTTTCACTCTTTTTTCAGCAAAAGTTAAAATAAAATAAAGAATCATTCATAGAGTACGACACACAGAGGAAAATATAATATAGGAGTTAGAGATATTTAGATCGCTTTTAACAGTGTTAATACGTTAAGAACATTAGATCTATGTCTATTTCACAAAGCTACAGCTCAAGAATTACTAACAATTATATAGTACGTATATCATCCATATATACATGTGTATGGTTGGAAAAAATGCATTACACGTGGAATATTAGTATGCTGACGAAACATGATGTGTGGAGTAGTGATATAGCGACAAGTGACATTCTAAATTAATAGAATTAATTGAACGAGGAAAGCACGAGAGAAATACCCACGAGACACTACACAGAAGAGAACCTGGTCTGAGAGTTGTCAAGGACGAAATGAATAAGGATAAAAAAGAAGGGAATATACATGAACCAGAAGTAAATAAGGAAGAGGAATTGGAACAATTATAATATATTTATAGAAATAAATATACCAGACTATCTGTGGTAACAAGCAATCAAACAATTAATGCCCATAATGAATTCAAATTATGTGAGAAAACTGTTATGATTGTATACTCCTATATAAAAATACAGAATTTTATTTGTAAGGACAGATTCCAAGTACTATTGAAATACATTTTAAACTTTTCTGCTTTGTCAAAGCTTTCGGTCTTAAATTAGGAATTGACTATCGTTTCATTCCTTATTTCTCTTTGTCAATTTTCTCTATCATTTTTTTTTATTTTCCTAAATATTATTGTGTAAGTGAAGTAAAATTTGGTCATCAGTAATCCGTTTTCTTCTAAATATAGACTTTGATTGAGAAATCTATTTTTTGGTTAAACAAATTGGTTCTGCTACCAAAAATCTGATAATCTTTTCACTTTCCATATTCTTTTTCTGACAACCGATATTTTTAACGATAATAACCAGTTAAACTCCCAGGAGGGAACAACTCCACCACTCCTCTCTCCATAAGGATCTTCTCAACAGTACCGTGAGGGGTCACTTGAAAGATTTATGTCACACGTGAATGATAACTAAAGGGACGAACAGACTGTCGAACAAGACACTTTAAATTAATTGATTGCAGAACATATGAATAGTGCTCTTAAAGCCTTTGTTAGGGGATTTCCAACTGTGCCACAAACTCCTTCACCAGCCAATACCGCAAACCTCGAAAACCCACGCTTGGGGCTCGACAATTCTGGGAGTGGAGGAACTCCTAATGAATCTCGTGATGGAAGGTCAGGTACACCAAATAATTCTGATTTACAAAGTTTGGTACTAACTTTGCAGAAAAGTTGAAAGAGCAAAATGATCGCATAGACCAAATACCTGGCGTACCCCCCGTGACTAAAGGAGTAGATATTGATAAATATTCACAATAGCCCTGGAAGCCAAGTGCAACACCTTTGTTGATTCCTAAAAAGTTTAAAATTCCTGATATTCCAAAATATGATGGAACAACTGACCCTCGAGATCACGTAACTGTGTTCACAACTAGCGTGAAGGGAAATGATTTAACCACGCAGGAAATCAAATCAGTATTGGTTAAAAATATTAGTGAAACACTCATGAAAGAAGCATTAACGTGGTATTCTCTTTTACCTGAAAACTCTACTAATTCTTTTGCTGAGCTTGCTGATTTATTGATAAAAGCACATTCGGGAGCTCAGAAAGTTGAAAAAGGGATGTAAGACATCTTTAAGGTAAAACAAGGAAACATAGAATTATTCAGGGAGCTTGTGAATAGATTCCAATGGGAGAAGATGATGTTACCACGAGTACCTGACAACTGGGCAGCCATGGCATTCGCGATCAATCTAAACGAGAAAAGTTCAGAAGACATGAGGAGACTGAAGGAAAGTTTGCAAGAATTTCCAGCAATAACTTGGAACGACGTGTACAACATATACAATACGAAGCTACGAATAGAAGAAGATACAGTTGTACAGCCAAGGCTTGATGAAAGAGCAGGATCGAGAAAATAGGTATGAGCCTTACATGGGTCATGCATGTCAAGATTCTCGATCCAAACAAGAAAACATACTATCTGAATCGAGATCAAGGCAAAAAGATGCACGTTCTTTATCTAGATTTAGAAAGGAACGGGATGCATGAGGCAACGACTACAATACACATGCGGGGGTTGGAGATTAAATATTTAATGTCAGTACCTCCGAGTTGGTAATTATATTAAGAGGTATGGGATATAAGGTGCGATGACCTAAAGAAATGAGATCAGACCCGAGCAAAAGAAATCCAGATTTCTGGTATGAATTTCACAATGATCATGGCCATTAAACATCATATTATAGGTTACTACGGGGAGAATTCGAGCATTTTTTGAAGCAAGATTATCTAATTGACCTATTTAGCGAAAAATGTTGACAATCATATACGAAGAACAAACAAGAACCCGGGAAACCTCCATCTCCAAAAAGAACAGCTAATGTAATAATCGGGGGAGACGAGGTCAATGGTGTGACATATACAACTGCAGAAGCGACATCAAAAGTCATAGTCACTCATGGGAAGTGAGTTCTCCAAGTCTTGGATGGAGACAGTATAACATTTGATAACAAAGATGCGGATGACTTGATGATTCCTCACAATGACGCACTAGTAATATCTATACTTGTACACGATTCTAACATAAAATGAGTTTTGTTTGACCAGGTAATTCCATGAATATCATTTTACTAAGGGTGGTGAATGAAATGCAAGCTAACGACAAGGTGATACCAAAAGCACGACCTTTGGGGAAATAGTGCTTGCTACGTTTGCAGATAGGGTAATCAAAGACACAAAATTCTAGGTGATAGATGTTGACATGGCTTATAATATAATTCTGGGAAGACCATGGATTCACGATATGGATGATGTACCGTCCAAATTGCATCAAGTTATTAAATTTGCTTCATAGTGAGGGATTCGTCAAATTCATGGAGATTAACAAGCTTCTAGAAGATCAATTCAGTAGAGGCTACAAGCACGGTAAATAATGTTGCAGGCGAGAAATAGCAACTACAAAATTCAGTTGAGGACGTCGTAATACAAACCTCAACTGAAGGCATTCCAGGATAAACTGATGTTGATTCAAGACCCGATGTTATTCAAGAGCCAAAAGAAAATGAAAACATTAAGACAACTACTGAAGAACTCAAATCGGTGATGCTATTTATACACTAGCCAGACAGAAAAGTTTACATCGGAGCAAACCTAAGTACAAAAATGAAAGGTAAGTTAATTAAATTTTTAAAAGCTAATGCAGATTGCTTTGCTTGGTCGCATTTAGATATGATAGTTAAACCACCGGAGGTGATTACCCATAAACTGAATGAGGACCCATCATATCCATTTGTCAAGCAGAAGAAGAGAAAGCATGGATCCTTCAAAAATTAAGTAATCCAAGATGAGGTACAAAAACTTTTAAAAATTGGGTCAATACGAGAGGTAATATATCCTAACTAGCTAGCTAATACTGTGGTAGTTCCAGAAAATAATGGGAAATGGCGAGTTTGTGTGGAGTATACTAATTTAAATGAAGATTTGTTTCCTTTGCCAGATATAGATCAACTAATTGATTCTACTACAGGACATGAGTTGTTAAGTTTTTTAGATGCATATTCAAGATATAACCAAATAAAGATGGATCCTCTGGATGAAGAAAAAACTTCGTTTATCACAGACAGGGGGATTACTGTTACAAAGTCATGCCATTTGATCTAAAAAATGCTAGAGCCATGTACCAATGATTGGTAACTAAAATATTTCAAGAACATACGGGAAAGACTATGGACATCTACATTGACGATATGCTAGTCAAATCAGCACAAACGGGAGATAATTTTCAACATCTGTCAGATACCTTCCATATTCTTCACAAATGCAATATGAAGCTAACTCTAGAAAAATGTGCTTTTGGCGTGGCTTCAGTAATTTTTTAGGTTTTCTTGTTTCTAACAGGGGTATTAAAGTAAATCCTGCACAAATAAAAGCTATCGAGAAATATTGGATGTGCTCACAAGCAAAAAAGAAGTGCAGAGATTAACAGGAAGAATAGCAGCCCTAGGGAGGTTTATTTCAAAATCATCGGAAAAGAGTTTTAAATTCTTTTCAGTATTGAAAAAACAAAATCAATTTGAATGGATTGATGAATGCCAATAATCCCTAAAGGACCTAAAATCTTATTTGTCAAATCCGCCTTTGCTAACCAAATCAAAAGACGATAAAAGGCTGCTTATTTACCTTGATGTGTCAGAAGTGGCGGTAAGCGCGATGTTAGTACGAGAGGATAAAGGTAAATAATCTCCAATATATCATGTTAGTAAATCTTTTTTAGATGCTGAGACACGATATTCTCATCTAGAAAAGCTCGCTTTAGCATTAATTGTGGCATCTAGAAAGTTGAGACCTTATTTTCAATGTCATCCTATCTCTCTAATAATTGTTTTCCGCTGAAGAATATATTGCATAAACAAGAAATATCTGGTAGGTTAGCTAAGTAGAAAATAGAACTCAGTGAGTATGATATCATATATCATCCTAGAATGCAATTAAATCGCACATTTTAGTATATTTCATAGCAGATTTCAGCACGAATTTAGTTCCTGAAGCAAAAAAGAATTACAGGTATTTAACAGATCTAATTCATGGACTTGGATTTTATTTACTGACGCTTCCTTGAATATTAAAGGAGCAGGCTTAGGTATTGTTTTAATTCCTCTTTCAGGGGAAGTCATAAGACAAGCAACAAAATGTTATCCCATCACTAACAATGAACCAGAGTACGAAGTTGTGATTGCAGGTTTGGAACTAGCACGAAACTTGGCATAGAATAGACTGTAATCAAAAGTGACTCATAGCTAGTATCTAACCAAATTCAGGGGACTTACATAGCAAGAGAGGCACAAATGCAACAATACCTGGAAAAGGTGCGGGAATTAGTTAGACAATTTCAGTCATGGAAGGTTGTGCAAATACCCAGGGAGGAGAATGCAGAAGCAGATACATTGACCAATCTTGCATATGTTACGGAGATAACTATTACACCCCATATTTCCGCACATGAAAGTACGCCATATGTAAATTGATGTAAGATAAAAAAGGGATGAAATCCTTCAACAAGGCTAAGGAAGGTATATAAGTGCATTAGGTAAGTTAAGATGAATGAGAATTTTTAATCATGATTTAAACGAGTTTAAAGTCGTGATATGGCTATATATGATGTTTGGATATGAAATATAAATTTTGGGAAAAATCGAATTTAAGTTGTGGAAAAACCGACTAAGGATTTGCTTTGAAGTGAAGCATTTTGAGCATATATTTCATGTGTTATATGAGGTCATTTGGGGACATAAAATATACCAAAATGAAGGTCTTGGAACCTTGTTTCCAACATTCTAAACCATTTATTAATACGACATCGGGACAGAGAAATATGGATTTCTAAAGTAGGGTCGCCAAGTCACGTTGCCGCACTTCGGAGAAACTGGTAAGTTTATAGACCAAGTTGCGACATAGTTTTCTCCAAATATATTGAGATTTACATGGAGATATTTATATTTAATTAAATCCCTATGTTTCTAGTTTCTAACGCTGCAAATTGTTTGTCAATACGATATCGGAGTAGAGAGATACAAGTGTTTGAAGTGGCACAGCTCAAGCTGCCAAGCAGGTAGCTTACCTACATGCTTGTAGAATTGAGGCGCTGGTCTTATCCCCTTATATCTCGTCAACAATACAGATGTTAATCACACAAAACCACTCTCACGATCTCCAAAATCATCCCTAACATATCTCAAGATCACAAGAACCAAACTCAAGGAAACAACAACTCAAATCATCATCAAAGATGTTAAAGACTACAAGAGAATGCTTCTATGATGTTGTGGTGTGATTGAGGGCTATTGTGATCTAAGTTGAGATAGGGTTTAAAGTTGTAGCTTCTGTACAAGGTATGTATAACATCTTCTTGATTGTGCCTAAGGTTAATCTTGTGCTGATTGTGTTGTTTGAGTGAAAAGCCATAAGATAACACTTGAAAGAACATGGGTTATGGTTGTCCTTTTGGTTTGACTATTTTGTGGCTAAATATATGGTTTGTGGTGGCTAAAAATTGTGAGAAATAATTTGGTAATGTTGTGCCTGATGTTGTTAAGCTTTTCTAGGTGTTAATTAAGTTGATTGAAGAAGAAAATATGAAAAATAAGTGATTGACGAGAAATATTAAGGTGCTAGACATATAGGGCTATTTTGGAAGGTATTTTGTAGATGTTTTAAACTATAAATAACATGGTACATTTAAGTATGATGTTTTGAAGGTTGTAAACTAATTTATGTAATAAGAGTTGGATTTAATTTATATCTTGTTATGAGTAAAAACGAGCTTGCCGCTCAATATGATTGTTAAGATAATCGGAGAAACTCATATTGGATTATATTGTTGTTGTTGCTATTATTTGTTATAGTTGTTGTTGTTGGGATGCTGATGACCCTTAGTGGTCTCTAGGTTGTATTAAAATAGGGGGGTTGCTGCCCGACTTTAATTAAGTTATATGACTAGCCAAATACGATGGTACGACATCATATGTTAATGGCAATATCATTTAACTTGTTGTAGATGAAAGAACTTGTGTTGATCTTGGTTGAGTAATAAGGAAGAGATCATACAAGTATGTTAAGGCTAATCCTTCTTTCTTTTGGCATGATCCAAGTAACTATACGTAAACGTAACTTTATTTCATAAATAGTTTTACTCTTAGCAGTTAAGGATGTTTATGTTATTCATTCATGTAAACTGTTATTCAAGCATGTCTAAGTATGTTCCTAAGTCTCTATTGAGGTATTTGATAAAGATGTTAATGTTTATAATACAGTGATACATGCATCGTCATTTACCATCATTCTATGGCCGTTTGGGCAGTCATGCCTATTCATTTATCACTATGCTATGACCGGTTAGGCAGACATGCATCTTTATTTACCACTGTGCTACGACCGATCGGGCATTCATTCATTTACCACTGAACTACGGTCGATCGGGCAGTTATCACTGATCAGTTGGGCAATCATGCATCATAAGATATGGATAATAGTCTCAAAGAGAAGCATTATATACATATATATAAGAAGTATGCATATGCAATGGCACTTCAGAGATTCAGGTTGATTCTTATATGTCCTTAATTAATGTTGACTTACTGTTATGTTTCAGTTCCGTCTTACATACTCGGTACATTATTTGTACTAATGCTCTTTTGTTGGGATGTTGCATTCATGCCTACAGGTATAGACAATCAGTTCGAAGAGCCCTCATAGTAGAAGAGGTCAGCATTCAACGAATGATCGTTAAGACTCCACCTCATTCGGAGTGCAATCCGAGTCTATAAGTCATCGTGTCAAAGTTTTGCTACAGACTTATGGGTAGACCGGTACCTTATTCCATTTGATGTCAAATAATATTAGAGGATTTATAGATAGAGGTTCATTTTGTACAGTATGTCAGAGGCTTTGATGGCCCATATGTATTCATGTTTTAAGAAAGATGGTTCATTGCTACAGTGTTTTCCCACTTACAGTTATACATGACGAGTTATGGCCATGTTGGCCTATGATAGTTAAGAAAGAAAAAAATGAGTTACAGAGTGGTTAGCTTGGGCCAATACGACACCGGGTTCCAGCCATGCGTCCTAGGTTTGGGGCGTGACAAAAACAAATGCAGAAAATGCTATTGTATTACATTTGTTTAATTCACCACTCGACCAAAACAAGAACGATGTAAATTTGAATAATTTAACCTAGGATTGGAGGAACTAGTTTGTAAACATTTTGCAGTACGAAATATTACCCGAGGACAAGAAGAAGACATAGTTATTTTGCTAAAAAGCCACCCGATATTGCTTAATTCATGGAAACTTATGCTGAAACATGTTCGGTGGACCTTTGGCACGGTGTCTTAGACCTTCACAAACATAATATGTGATGAGGGAAGTATATGAGGGGCACTGCAGCAATCATGCTGGGAAAAGATCATTGGTGAAGACTTTAATAAGAGTAGGATATTATTGGCCAAAAATGGAAGAAGAAGCAGAAAACTTTGTAGCCAGATGCAATAAGTGTCAACGATATGCCAATAACATGCATCGCCCAGCAAAATTGTTACATTCAGTTATCTCGCCATGGTCTTTCGTGAAATGGGGCATGGATATCGTAGGTCTGTTACCTCAAGCTAAAGGAAAGATACAGTTTCTATTAGTTTTAATAGATTATTTTTCAAAAATGGGTAGAAGCAGGAGCTTTCAAACGGGTGCGAGAAAAAGAAGTCAGGGAATTTATTTGGCGAATGTTGTGAAAAGATGAGCTAATAGAGATGGCGTCTCAAAAATAGATGATTGAACGATATTACAACAAGAAAGCTAATCTGAGATACTTCAAGATTGGGGACTTCATCCTCAAAAGGTATTTTGATCAACAAAAAATGGCTAATACAGGAAAGTTAAGTCCGAATTAGGAAAGCCCTTATAGGGTTCGAGGCATCGCTGGAAAGGGATCATATGAGTTAGAAACCATGGATTCAACATAGTACCATCAAACTGGAACGTTGTTCATATGAAGAAGTGTTACTTCTAGACGAAGGAAGTACCTATGGTCAGGTATCACTCAGATACAATTTTATTTTGTTCTTTTGAATTTTACTAACAATTTTAGATGATAGGCAAAAAGGTAGCTTGTACCAAATGATGATATTAAACCCGAAATACACACGAAATACTGAATTATTTCCGGTCGAGGTTGCAACCTTTCTGATGGAAAAAGGGATTATACAGTCATCATCTAAATGTATATCTATGAGTCCCATTCGTATTTTTCTTTTCGGGGAATGGACCAAAAGGAAGAAGCAATCTAGTGTTCGAGATTTTATACTTCAAAGCTCAAACACTGGGGAACTATGCATATAGATAAGGAACCAAAATAACCAAAAAGCTTGAATCAAAAACCTTGAAGAAACGTTGATAAGGTGTGAACTTGCGAAAAGGATGAAAGATACATTCCATATTCCTACGAATTTTAGGTTAAGGCCAAAATTTAGACACGGGATAATAAACACGATTTTGTATATGAAAATCTGCTACAAAGAAAGCAGTTGTAAAAGTGCTGTACGAATAATAGAGAAAATGATGTATGAAATTTATTTAAAAGTTCAAAGCATAAAACTTCCTTAAATTATTTTTTTTGTCTGCTTCGTCTTTCATATATTTACACCAATATGAAGATGAGACGTCATCTTCATCAATGTCATTTACATAAAAGAGCCCTCTTTTATAAAAACCCATGTTTATCAAAGTCATAAATTATTAAAGTATTTTTAGATGCAAGGAAAAAGCTCAATTATCAAAGAGCAGAATACACAGTAAAAGTAACCGAAGCATATATATATATATATATATATATATATATATATAATCTTGGGAAAAGCATAGGTATTATTTTGTCATTAAACTCCAAAAAAAGATAGGGGTAACCAAAAAATAACCTTCCCAAAAACAACAAACTTCCAAAAAGTTGTTAAGCCAAAAAAACATTAAAAAAAAAGTAGGAAAAAACTAAGGAGCATCATCTACGGGAGCATCATCAACGTTAGCAGAAGGATTAACTTGAGAAGAAGAGGCTCGAACATCAGCCTCGCCAGGAACAAGTCCATTTCCATCACCCTCGGGACCTTCGTCTTCAGGTGAGGAAAAGCGTTGACGTTGCTGAGTTTTATCAATTGCTTCTTTAGCCTTAGAGATCTCAGCATTAAGGTCAAAACCCTCCTGGTTGGCTTCAATTAGATTCTCGAGGCAAGTGTTTAAGAAATCCCAGCTCACATCCAACGATAGTTTATCCTCGAGAATTTTATAATCCTTCTCCCACTGGTCAATCCCAGCTCTCATCTCTTCTTTTTCTGCTTCAGAGGCATCGTAAGCTACCTTTAAAGGAGCGAGAGAAATTTCCAAGAACTGAATCTTATCAGTAGAGGCACCAAGATCTTCATGAGCTTGAGTAAGTGTTTGAAGAAATTCTCCCCCGTAAACCTCTTTTTGATTAAGGAGTTCCTTCAAACTCCTTATCTCTTCAGTTCCTTGGAAAGTTGTTCAACAAAAGAGGACTCAAGTATATTCTTGTCCTTTCCAACCTGGCAAGAAGAAGCTTTTTCAATTGCTAATTCTGAAGCAATCACCCTCATTTGTTGTTCCAAAGCATTTTTTCTTCTGCCAGAACCTCTTTTCCCAGTTGAAGACCTTCGAATTGTTCCTTCCAACTATCATCTTCGGTGCAAAAATCTAAAACTTGGTGCCCCGCTTGAGAAACTCTTTTCATAAGCTTTGTGCCAATCAAGTTGATCTATAAAAAAGCAGGAAGAGTTATGAAGGAGAAATAGAAAAGAAAATAAATATAATTAAGCATGTTTCTTCAAAGAAGAATGAACGATATCATTCATTAAAATCGGTGAGCTATGGCGTTCTAACTTCCTCTTCTCTACAGGGCCTAGTAGAGGCTTCAACCACACAACGGCTTGACCAGATTTTCTTTGTATGTTCCCACCTTCAGGAACCTCAACAACAACTCTTTTCATTGTCATTCTACTATTAGAAGGTCCAATCTCTACATGGGAGGCAGCCACAGTAATAGCAGATGAATTGGACGCAGCCACGGGAGTAACTGCAGTAGTAGCATCTAGGAAAAACACGGGGGGGGGGGGGGGGGGGGGTAAAAAAA
>MU774036.1:134059-145462 GCA_026770625.1 Nicotiana glauca
TTAATAAAAACCGTAACTCAAAGGGAAGCAAGAGGCAATTCTTCAGAAATAGGCCCAGAGGCTTCATCACCCTCGAAGCCATGAGCAAACAATCTATCAATAGAACCTGGGGAAGATCAGCAGCATCTTCATACGAAATCACTAAAGGAGCACTCTCTGGCTCATTCGTTAGTCTAAAAGGGATTGAACTTGTTGGAGGGTCAAAAGAAGGAGTAGTTTCTTCATCAGAAACCACATGTCTTCTTACTCGTGGTCTTCGCACTAAAGAACCCTCCTCTGTCTCCTCGTCGCCATCAGAGCCACGAGCTCCATCGATTTTCCTTTTTGAAGAAGAAGCACATAAAATTCTTTCCTGAGCAAGACTCACGGAAAGCTTGGTTGATGGAATAGATGCAGGACTAATGCCACAAATAGGAAGCCCGAATAAAAAAAGGGAAGGATGCGGAATTCTTGAATAAATAAGGAAGAGAAAAGAAGAAGAAAAAATAATGAAGGAAAAAATTATCGTGCGTCTTCACTTTCCAACCAAATTTTTGAGAAAAGTATTACCAGGACCTTTTCTCCATAGGTGCAACTGTTAACATTTTTTCTACCCAAACATGGAAGTTGGGAATTTCATCAAAATCTCCCATGGGTGCTGGAAAATTGGGTATCTGATTATAATGAAGTCTTTTGAGATATTTTTAAAAAAAAGGAGAAAACTTATGTGCAAAGTTCCATTTCTATAGGAAGGCATATTTTCTTCGCACACTAATCTACTAGTAGGTGTCACGACCCAAAATTCACTAAGGGTCGCGATAGCGCTAGACGAACTGTCAAGCAAGCCAACATCAAGAAGTTAATTAAATTTCCATTTTAGTATTTGTTGAAATAATTTTCTTCATACATTAAACAATAAATAATAAAATTCACATAAATAACCATGAAGTCTTTAACAAACTTAATTTTCCATAATCCCATAATCATCCTAGAACTCGGTGTCACAAGTGCATGAGTTATATCTAGGAAGCAATATAATATAGTAACCGTCCGGAATACAAACTGAACAGAAAGTAAATACAGTAATCTGAAAGAGACTCTGCTGGTTGCGGGTCATCTCGAGAAGTGCAGCTTACCTAAGTCTCTGTATCAGCCATGCTGCTATGCCCACTAGGCCACTAGAGATACATGTACTCGTGCAACAAAAATGCATAGCAAGTGTAGCATGAGTACAAAAACAACGTGTACTCAGTAAATATCTCGTCTAATCTCAAAGAAGTGGAGACGAGATGCCGACTTTGACACTTACTAGGGGTCCAATATTAATAATACCAATAATATAGAAAATTGGGGATTTTCGTAAAAATTATTATAAACTCAATAGCATGAGGCAACCAACCAATTCTTTCATCTATAGGAAATTTCCAAATTCATTTTCATTATTTATACATTTATCTCAAGCCAGGGATAACAAATATCAACATCTATGAATCTCAAGGCAAGTAATACAAGCATGTGCAAATCATGTCGAAGTCGTACAGTCTGATCCAATAATATTTAAACTATGTACTGCCAAAGGTCGGATCATAGATGCATCTATTTAATCTACCAAGGTGTTCAGCCCGTTCCACAATATATAAACACATTCAAAGAGTCAATCAAGAACTCATCAAAGAGCAATTATCCAAGAAAAGGCAATTTCTCTTTTAAAAATGAAGAAACAATGGTTAGTCTCTTACAAACTCATTTACACATTCGATATGTTTTAAGCATTTTTAAATTGACAACAAGATTTCAAATATTGCAAGTAAAGCTGCTTTTGGGACCTAAACTACCCGGACTTAAGCATAATAGTAGATAGCGCGGACTCTCGTCACCACGTGCGTACGTATCCCCCACAAATAGAAGCACATATCTAACTAATTCACCTATGGGGACAATTCCCTCTTACAAGGTTATAAAGGAGACTCACCTTGCTCTGAAGTCCAATAACCGGCTTACAATCCCCTTCTGATGACTCAAATCAATGCCCCAACGCTCCAAAACTAGCCAAATAATGGGCAAACCAATGAAAATACACCCTAATACTCATAACAATTTAATTTATATAAAATTCAACCTCCGCTCGAAAAGTTGACAAAATTGCCCTCGAGCCCACGTACCCCGATTTTGAAAATTTTCAAAGATAAAGTTTACCCCCAACCTCACCAACTCAAATATATAATTGGCTCTCAATTTCATGTCCAAAATCGTGGTCAGAGTCCAAACAAATGTCCTAGGTTTTCTTCAAAATCCCAAAATTTCTACTAATTTATATGATTTTCCATGTTAAAATCTAGATATAATCCAAGTAATTAACTTGCAATAGGTGGGAATCACTTACCTTGACATGGATTATGAAAATGGAACTCCAAAATCGCTCATAGGTCGTCTCCCATGGAGGAAATGAGATGAAATGAGCCAAACCCATTTTTTTACACCTATACATTGCCCATACAACTCTTCTTTGCGTTCGAAGGACCCCCATCGCATTCGCGAAGAAGAAAATTCCCAAAAACTATTTTCCAAACTCTTCTCAAACAGCCTCTAGTATAATGTCCATAACCTTTTTTTAACAAATCCAAATTCTAAATGGTTTACTTTTCTTAAAACTAGACACAAAGGGCTACAACTTTCATTTATGGATAATCTCCAAGTTCCTTATAGATTGCAAGATATGAGCCTTCGAAGTCAGACCTTTGCAACAGAGATTTCCTTCTTTGCGAACGCGAGGATCTCTTCGCGAATGCAAAGAACAGAGTCCCTGAAGCCAAATCCTTCTTCGCGAACGCCAGAGGATCCTTGCGAACACGAAGAGCAATACCAGAAATGAGCATCAGCTATTGCAAAATAACTCGAAATGATCCGAAACCACCCCGGAACACACCCGAGGCCCTTGGGGCCCCATCCAATCACACAAACCAGTCTCGTAACATAACACGAACCTGATCGAGTCCTAAAATAACATCAAACAACATATACATCATGAATCGCACTCCAATTCAAGCTTAATGAACTTTAGAAATTCAAACTTCTACATTCGATGTCGAAACCTATCAAATTATGTCTGATTGATCTCAAATTTCTTACACAAGTCACATTCGACATTACGGACATACTCCAACTTCTGGAAGTGGATTACAATCTGATATCAAAAGGTCCACTTCAGTTCAAACTCCTAAAAAACCTTCAGTAAGGCCCCGGAAATTTTTTTCGAGTAATTTAAGATTTCGTCGTGCCAAGATAGGCTAAATTATTTTATTTCGTGTGCAAATGAGGATTTATGATATGATGGATATCAATTGGATATTCTAATAAGCGTATAAGTCATATTAGAAGTGAATTGGGGTCTAAGGAGAGGCCTAAGACCAAGCCAAGTTGGAAAATTTCATATTACACGAAAGTTGTAGATTAGTGCGCATAAGACCTCACTTTGGACGATCATATCTCAAGCTATATAAAGGTTTGTATGATGAACAACCTATCAAATTAAATCCCTTTGAGTCTAGTTTCCAACTCAACAAACCGATTGTCATTTGGAGGTGTATACAGAAAGTTATGACCATGCCCAGATGTCCGATCGTGCTTGTGGACGCATATATTGTGAAGTATTCTGCCTTTAGACGCTCATATTTGTGCGCCCAGGTGCGTGATCGTGCTTGTGGAAGGCTTCTAAATACCCCTAAAGATCGAAAATAAGAGAATTTGAGATATCTCTCAAGCTTAGGGCTTTCTGTGCACCGCAACTCGACCAAGGCATCAAATTGCACACCTAAGGTGGGTTTTTAAGTGTGTTTTCATGGTGATTTCACTTCTCAATTACTAGTTACAACATGATTGTGGTTGGATTTCATAGGATTTCTTCAAAACCTCAAGAATACCCCAAAGTTTTCTTTCAAGATTTGGTCTACAAGAGGTAATCCTACACCTTAGACTTACATTTATGGAATTATGAGTATGAATTATGTATTACAACCTATGGTATGGTGATTAAAAGCCATAAATTCCCAATTTAAATACATGACCATGGTAGGGACTTAAAGATGATTATTCGATGAAATTTTGTTGGTTGGGTGTGAATGGTTGATCAAACATATGATGTTAGGAGTATAAATTATTGAAGAAAAATAGTGAGATGAATTGTTGGTTAATAGTGATAATTGGATGAACCAATACTATGTTTATGAGCTGAAAAGATTTATACCTACAAGGTGTTTGATAATATGCCTAAATGGCGTAAGTTATGGAATTTGTTACTAATATTGGCCCTATCGAATGTTGTATTGTATATTGAAGTTGCTTAATTGTATTGGATCCTTATAGTGTCATTAAGGGCGAATTTGAGGTATGTATGGCTAACTTTAACTCTTGTAGAATCCCCTTGTTGTGATGAGCATACAATATGTGTACCTTGTATGAAAATATGTGTATTGGTTGTCTTAGTTGATTTCCACACCACCAAGTTATATGTGATTATGAGAAGTGATTTGATGTGCCTACCTTATTATGTGTAAAGTTTGTAAAGGTTTGAGGATGCCGACATGGAAGTATGTGTTAACGAATGAAAGAATGTTAATGTGTCCAAATGTGAGAATGTGTATAATGACTAAAAACCCTGCGTGGTAAGTAATGAAAGAGGGTATTGTGAAATGACATAAATAATGTGAACGATTACGACAATACCTTGTACATGAATTACTGCTTGGTGACAATTATGGTGCCTTGGGCCCAAATGTATGAATTGTTGAAATGAACTTCTGTTTCCTTGAAATGATGGAAAGAAATCATGATTGATGCAATTGAAACCATTGTGGTAATAACATATATGGCTTGTCATGGGAAATTATCGTTGTGACTTAAATGGCATATGAGCGGATGAATATGATGGAAATGATATCGATGGTTATGGAAATTCTTAGTGAATTGTTATTGTTATTGTTGTTGTCGATGTCCCTTGTGAATTGTGGTTGTTGTTGTTGTTGTCCCTTATGAATTGTTGCTATTGTTGTTGTTTCTGAATTGTGATTGTTCGGTGGGATCGGTTGCGCGCTGCAACACGAAGTAATAAGGTGTGGGTTGTGGTGATAAGGGTGGTCGAGGTAATAAGGGTGGAAAATGATCGAAATCACTATTGAAATGAACTTATGAGAAAATTGTGAAATCATTGATGTGATAATGTTGAAGGGAAAAAGGAGATATTGTGAAACTTATTTGGCTTTGATTGTTTCTTTCATGTGCATTTGATTGTTGATTCTATTGATGTCTGTTACTTGTGTGTTATTTGATTTTACTTGGGGTAAAGTTTGTTCATACATACCAGTACAATTCAAATGTACTGACGTCCCTTTTGCCGAGGGCGCTACATTCGTGTTATAATTGTAGGTGGTTCAATAGCAGGTAAATCAGCCCATCGACAGTAGTGCTTCCTCTCCATCCCATCAGTTGCATTGGTGAGCCCCACTTCCTCTTGGGATCATGTATGGTTCAAGCCACCTTCTTTTGAGTTTATTGTGTATTGTAAGGTATAGCCGGGGCCTTGTCGCCGGCAAGTATTGGTTCAGTTCCTATTATTCATAGATGCTCCGTAGACACAATGTGGGTAGTGTATAAAAGTATTTTGGGTAGTAACTGTACGGTTCGGAATCGTGGTCCACGTTGGTAAATGTTATATGTATTTTTGTAAGTACTTGGTATCAAATGTTGGAATTGATAAAAAGTAGAAATGAACTCAAGTTGTAAGTTTGTGCTTAAGTCTTAAATTTTTATTTCAAAAGAATAATGTATATTGGAATCATGGGATAATGTGTGGGATAGGAAAGGCAATTCCAGGTCCGTTTGACTGGGGTCCTCCGGTTGAGCGCCGGTCATGTCCCTCTGTTTTGGGTCGTGACACCTTCGAATTTCTATCTTTAGCCAAATGACTCTAAAAGGACCCCACGGACCTCCGAATTCACTTCTGATTCGCTTCCAATACAAAAATTACCATACGGAGCTATTCCCAGACTCTGAATCCCAAACGGACATTGATAACACTTAAATGCACTTCAACCCACACTTATGAAATTCATCCAAAAATGACTTCCATAATAGGTGCCAAAATGTTCCCGGGTCTTCCAAAACCTGATCCGTACATACGCCCAAGTCCGAAATCATCATTTGAACCTACTGGAACCTTCGAATTCTGATTCCGAGGTCGTTTACTCAAAAATCCAATCTTAGTCAATTCTTTCAACTTAATGCTTCCGTAATGAGAATTCTCTTTCCAAATTAACTCCGAACTTCCCAAAATTCAATTCCGACCATGCATACAAGTCATAATACCTAAAGTGAAGTTGCTCATGGACTCAAACTACTGAATGAATAACCGGTCGTGTCGTTATAGTAGGAGAAGCAACAAAATAAGCATACCAGCCACGGTCTCGATCGTCTTCAGGACTAACCAAAACTCTCTTACTTTAGCTACGAGAGTAAAGACACCTTCACGAAATAGTTTGGGGGAGTACAGGTGAAGCAAGTGCCAAAAATTAAAATGCATGGAAACCAGTTCTGCTAAATAACTAAGGCATGCAACTGGCCTCCATACTATGGGGTCAATCTGGCCAAGACACACATTGAAATTACGGCTGAATTCAAGGATTACTCGATCATTAGGAGATTTGAATCGTAAAGTGAAGAGGTGGGTATAGACAAAAGAAAAACCAGCATCATAGGAAGTAATTCTCTAGTTAGCACGGGGAAATCTTGTTTCTAGAGACACTCTCTTAGAAACGGGGAAAGAAGACCAGTAGTGATCAAATTCGGGCAAAGGTCAACAGAATTGAGGGATTACATGGAAGAAACTTGGTTCTTTATGGTTTCATGATTAGTTACAAAAGAAACTTATTGAGAAACAATCTCTGCAACTGTGGGTTAAACCACAAGATTAGCTAAATCTCTATTCCTAGAAGAAGATCTAGGGGTTAAAGGAGCCCTAGGCCTAGAAGAAGATAGCTTAGTAGCACTACTCTGAGAAGTTAGATATTGAACCAAGACTACGAAGCCTACCACCCCTCCTACTTCTGGTGGGAGCATTAGAAGGAAAAAACTCATCAACAATCACAACCTTGCGAGGATCTAGGGAAGACATGATTGTCCAAAAAGATATAGAAGAAAGATGCAGAAAATGCAAAGTAGGAATAAGATGATGGATACTAAAGAAGGAAGGCTCTAAGATATCAAAAATGAATAAAGTATTTATAAGGAGACACGACCATTGTTAAAGTTGGTCATTATGAAGCGTCATAAAGGAACCGTCACTTTGTGCCTGACGCGGACGTAGAAAAACCTTAAAAAATGTTGAGAAATTACAGAGCCAATTGTTAGAAGCCACGTGGCATGGGCATTAAATGGATGTGACGTATGTTGCATCGATTTTGAAGGAGACTTGATAACATTCAAAAAAGCCAGAGAATTCCTGCTATAAAATCTTTCCACTTCCCGAATATTCTGAAAGTGGGGGGACTATCTGTATTGGTGGAAAAAGGCATTACATGTGGAATGTTAGTATACTGACGAAGCATGATGCGTGGAGCAGTGATATAGCTACTAGTGGCACTCTCAATTAATAGAATTAATTGAAAGAGGAAGGCACGAGAGAAACACCCATGAGAAAGTACAGAGAAGAGAGCAGGGCCTGACAGTTGTCAAAGAAGAGGCAAGGACAAAATGAATAAGGATATAAAAGAAGGGAAGATACGTGAACCAGAAGTAAATAAGGAAAGGCAATCTGAATAGTTATAATTTATTTATAGAAATAAATATACCAATTACGACTGGTAATGAGAAACCAATACAATTAATGCCTATAATAAATTCAAATTATGTAAGATAACCGTTATGATTGTACACTCCAATATAAGGATACAAAATTTTATTTGTAAGGACAGATTCCAAGTACTATTGAAATACATTTTATACTTCTCTTCTTTATCAAAGCTTTCAGCCTTGATTTTAGGAATTGACCATCGTTTCCCTTATTTCTTTTTGTCAATTTTCTCTATCGTTTTCATTATTTTCCTAAATATTAATGTGAAAGTGAAGTAAAACTTGGTCATCGGCAACCCGTTTTCTTTTAAATATAGTCTTTGACTGAGAAATCTATTTTTTGGTTAAACAACATGCAATCTTCTTCTATGGATAACATACAAAATGATTTAATTATTTTCTCTAAGGAACATTATCTTAAATGGATGCCGGATGAGTGGAGGTGGAGTACGGTGGTTCAATTGTACAAGAAAAAAGGTGACATCCAGAGTTGCAACAATTATAGGGGTATCAAACTATTGAGTCACACCATGAAAGTGTGGGAGAAGGTGCTAGAAGCGAGGGTGAGGAGGACGGGGTTTGTATCGGACAACCAGTTTGGGTTCATGTCGGGTAATTCTACTACGGAAGCTAATCCACCTTATTAGGAGGTTGGTGGAACAGTACAGGGATAGGAAGAAGGATCTGCACATGGTGTTTATTGACCTGGAGAAAGCTTATGACAAGGTTTCTAGAGAGGTTCTTTGGAGATGCCTAGAGGCTAAAGGTGTGTCGGTTGCTTACATTAGGGCAATTAAGGACATGTATGATGAAGCTAAGACTCGGGTTAGGACAGTGGGAGGAATGAAGATATTGGGGAGAAGGTGGGCGAGGCTCCTATTGATGACAAGATGCGGGAAGCGAGACTCAGATGGTTCAGGCATGTTCAGAGGAGGAGCTTGGATGCCCTGGTAAGGAGGTGCGAGCGGTTGGCATTGGTGGGTACGACGAGAGGTAGAGGATGGCCTAAGAAGTATTGGGGAGAGGTGATCAGGCGGGATATGGCGAGACTTCAGATCTCCGAGGACATGGCACTCGATAGGAAGCTATGGAGGTCGAGCATTAAGGTTTTTGTTAGAAGGTAGTTGAGCATATTTAGTCTTCCAGTGTGAGGCTAGGCTAATAGGATTTAGTCTTAGACTGCTAGTGGTCAGTGTTGTGTTTACACTACTCTTCCATTTTCATAGTGCCGGGCATTATTTACAGGTCATTATTTCTGCATTTCATCTATTCACTAGTTCTTATATTGTGTTATTTTTTTTCATGATGGTACCGATATATTTTCTCTTTTTGTCTTTTCGTCTTCTTGAGTCTAGGGTCTATTGGAAACAGCTCTCTACCCCATCGGGGTAGAGGTAAGGTCTGTGTATACACTACCCTCCCCAGACCCTACTTGTAGGACTATACTAGATCGTTGTTGTTGTTGTTGCTAATTCATGCCTAATTCTACCACATACCTCCAAATCATATTTCGGACGCTCTACTAAGTCCAAAATAACCTAACAAAGCTAACGGAACCATTAAAATTCAAATCCGAGGTCGTTTACTCATAAGTCAACATCCGGTCAACTTTACCAATTTAAGCCTTCTCAAAAGAGACTAAGTGTCTCAATTCTCTCCAAAACTACTCTGAACCCAAACTAACAAATGCAATACGATAAAATACAACTGAAGATCACAAGATGAAGCAGAAAATGGGGGAACGGGGCTATAACTCTCGAAATGACCTACCGGGTTGTTACATCCACCCCTCTTAAACAAATGTTCTTCCTCGAACGAGTCTAGAAACATACCTGAAGCCTCAAATAGGTGTGGATATTTGCTCCGTATCTCCCACTTGGTTTCCCAAGTAGCCTCCTCCACGGGCCGACCTCTCCATTGCACTTTCACTGAAGCTATATCCTTTGATCTCAACTTCCGGACCCGTCGCTCCAAAATAGCCACTCGCTCCACATTATAGGTCAAATCACCTTCTAACTGACCCGTGCTAAAATGTAAAATATAAGACGGATTGCAAATATACTTTCGGAGCATAGAGACATGAAATACCGGATACATGCCCGACAAGTTAGGTGGCAAAGTTAGCTAATAAGCTACATCCCCAATCCTCTGAAGCACCTCAAAAGGCCCATTGAACGGAGGGCTCAACTTGCCCTTCTTCCCAAATCTCATAACACCTTTCATGGGTGAACCTTCAGTAGAACCTTCTCCCCAACCATATAAGACACGTCCTGAACCTTTCTATCAGCATAACTCTTTTGTCTTGACTAAGCTGTACGGAACCGCTCCTGAATCACTTTCACCTTGTCCACAGTATCCTGTACTAAGTCTGTACCTAAAAGCCTAGCCTCGCTCGACTCAAACCAACCTACTGGAGACCTACATCATCTCCCATATAAAGCCTCATATAGATCTATCTGAATACTCGACTAATAATTGTCGTTGTAAGCAAACTCCGCGAGCGGTAGAAACTGGTCCCATAAACCACCAAAATCAATGACACAAGCACGTAACATGTCCTACAAAATCTAAATAGTGCACTCGGACTGTCCATCCGTATAAGGATGAAAAGTTATGCTCAGCTCCACCTGAGTGCCTAACTCTCGTTGAACGGCCCTCCAGAACTGCGATGTAAACCATTGTGGTAATAACATATATGGCTTATCATGGGAAATTATCGTTGTGACTTAAATGGCATATGAGCGGATGAATATGATGGAAATGGTATTGATGGTTATGGAAATTCTTAGTGAATTGTTATTATTATAGTTGTTGTTGATGTCCCTTGTGATTTCTGGTTATTGTTGTTATCCCTTATGAATTGTTGTTGTTGTTGTTTGTGAATTGTGATTGTTCGGTGGGATCGGATTGCACACCGCAACACGAAGTAATAAGGTGTGGGTTATGGTGATAAGGGTGGTCGAGGTAATAAGGGTGGAAAGTGATCGAAATCACTATTGAAATGAACATATGAGAAAATTGTGAAATCATTGATGTGATAATGTTGAAAGGGAAAAGGAGAAATTGTGAAACTTGTTTGGCTTTGATTGTTTCTTTCATGTGCATTTGATCGTTGATTCTATTGATGTCTGTTATTTGTGTGTTATTTGATTTTACTTGGAGTAAAGTTTGTTCATACATACCAGTACAATTCAAATGCACCGACGTCCCTTTTGCGGGGGTGCAACATTTGTGTTATGATTGTAGGTGGTTCAATAGCAGGTAATTCAGCACATCGACAATAGTGCCTCCTCTCCATCCCATCAGTTGCATTGGTAAGCCTCACTTCCTCTTGGGGTCATGTGTGGTTCATGCCACCTTTTTTTTAGTTTATTGTGTATTATAAGGTATAGCCGGGGCCTTGGCGCCGGCAAGTATTGGTTGAGTTCCTAGTATTCATAGAGGCTCCGTAGACACAATGTGGGTGGTGTATAAAAGTATTTTGGGTAGTAACTGTATGGTTCGGAATCGTGGTCCACGTTGGTAAATGTTGTATGTATTTTTGTAAGTACTTGGTATCAAATGTTGGAATTGATAAAAAGT
>MU774036.1:152246-231786 GCA_026770625.1 Nicotiana glauca
TATTCATAGAGGCTCCGTAGACACAATGTGGGTGGTGTATAAAAGTATTTTGGGCAGTAACTGTACGGTTCGAAATCGTGGTCCACGTTGGTAAATGTTATATGTATTTTTGTAAGTACTTGGTATCAAATGTTGGAATTGATAAAAAGTAGAAATGAACTCAAGTTGTAAGTTTATGCTTAAGTCTTAAATTGCTATTTCAAAAGAATAATGTATATTGGAACCACGGGATAATGTGTGGAATAGGAAAGGCAATTCCAGGTCCGTTTGACTGGGGTCCTCCGGTTGAGCGCCGGTCATGTCCCTCGATTTTGGGTCGTGACACCTTCAAATTTCTATCTTTAGCCAAATGACTCTAAAAGGACCCCACGGACCTCCGAATTCACTTCTGATTCGCTTCCAATACAAAAATCACCATATGGAGCTATTCCCAGACTCTGAATCCCAAACGGACATTGATAACACTTAAATGCACTTCAACCCACACTTATGAAATTCATCCAAAAATGACTTCCATAATAGGTGCCAAAATGTTCCCGAGTCTTCCAAAACCTGATCCGTACATACGCCCAAGTCCGAAATCATCATTTGAACCTACTGGAACCTTCGAATTCTGATTCCGAGGTCGTTTACTCAAAAATCCAATTTTAGTCAATTCTTTCAACTTAATGCTTCCGTAATGAGAATTCTCATTCCAAATTAACTCCGAACTTCCCAAAGTTCAATTCCGACCATGCATACAAGTCATAATACCTAAAGTGAAGTTGCTCATGGACTCAAACTACTGAACAAATAACCGGTCGGGTCATTATAGTAGGAGCAGCAACAAAACGAGCATACCAGCCACGGTCTCGATCGTCTTCAGGACTAACCAAAACTCTCTTACTTTAGCTACGAGAGTAAAGACACCTTCACGAAATAGTTTAGGGGAGTACAGGTGAAGCAAGTGCCAAAAAGTAAAAGGCATGGAAACCAGTTCTGCTAAATAACTAAGGCATGCAACTGGCCTCCATACTATGGGGTCAATCTGGCCAAGACACACGTTGAAATTACGGCTGAATTCAAAGATTACTCGATCATTAGGAGATTTGAATCGTAAAGTGAAGAGGTAGGTATAGACAAAAGAAAAACCAGCATCATAGGAAGTAATTCTCTAGTTAGCACGGGGAAATAATGTTTCTAGAGACACTCTCTTAGAACGGGGAAAGAAGACCAGTAGTGATCAAATTCGGGCAAAGGTCAACAGAATTGAGGGATCCATGGAAGAAACTTGGTTCTTTATGGTTTCATGATTAGTTACAAAAGAAACTTCTTGAGAAACAATCTCTGCAACTGTGGGTTAAACCACAAGATTAGCTAAATCTCTATTTCTAGAAGAAGATCTAGGGGTTAAAGGAGCCCTAGGCCTAGAAGAAGATAGCTTAGTAGCACTACTCTGAGAAGTTAGATATTGAACCAAGACTACGAAGCCTACCACCCCTCCTACTTCTGGTGGGAGCATTAGAAGGAAAAAACTCATCAACAATCACAACCTTGCAAGGATCTAGGGAAGACATGATTGTCCAAAGAGATATAGAAGAAAGATGCAGAAAATGCAAAGTAGGAATAAGATGATGGATACTAAAGAAGGAAGGCTCTAAGATATCAAAAATGAATAAAGTATTTATAAGGAGACACGACCATTGTTAAAGTTGGTCATTATGAAGCGTCATAAAGGAACCATCACTTTGTGCCTAACGCGGTCGTAGAAAAACCTTTAAAAATGTTGAAAAATTACAGAGCCAATTGTTAGAAGCCACGTGGCATGGGAATTAAATGGATGTGACGTATGTTGCATCGATTCTGAAGGAGACTTGATAACATTCAAAAAATGGCGCCAGAGAATTCCTGCTATAAAATCTTTCCACTTCCCAAATATTCAGAAAGTGGGGGGACTATCTGTATTGGTGGAAAAAGGCATTACATGTGGAATGTTAGTATACTGACGAAGCGTGACGCGTGGAGCAGTGATATAGCGACAAGTGGCATTCTCAATTAATATAATTAATTAAAAGAGGAAGGCACGAGAGAAACACCCATAAGACAGTACAGAGAAGAGAGTCGGGCCTGATAGTTGTCAAAGAAGAGGCGAGGACAAAATGAATAAGGATATAAAAGAAGGCAAGATACGTGAACCAGAAGTAAATAAGGAAAGGCAATCTGAATAGTTATAATTTATTTATAGAAATAAATATACCAATTACGACTGGTAATGAGAAACCAATACAATTAATGCCTATAATAAATTCAAATAATGTGAGATAACCGTTACGATTGTACACTCCAATATAAGGATACAAAATTTTATTTGTAAGGACAGATTCCAAGTACTATTGAAATACATTTTATACTTCTCTTCTTTATCAAAGCTTTCAGCCTTGATTTTAGGAATTGACCATCGTTTCCCTTATTTCTTTTTGTCAATTTTCTCTATCGTTTTTATTATTTTCCTAAATATTAATGTGAAAGTGAAGTAAAACTTGGTCATCGGCAACCCGTTTTCTTTAAATATAGACTTTGACTGAGAAATCTATTTTTTGGTTAAACAACATGCAATCTTCTTCTATGGATAACATACAAAATGATTTAATTATTTTCTCTAAGGAACATTATCTTAAATGGATGCCGGATGAGTGGAGGTGGAGTACAGTGGTTCGATTGTACAAGAAAAAAGGTGACATCCAGAGTTGCAACAATTGTAGGGGTATCAAACTATTGAGTCACACCATGAAAGTGTGGGAGAGGGTGCTAGAAGCGAGGGTGAGGAGGACGGGGTTTGTATCAGACAACCAGTTTGGGTTCATGTCGGGTCATTCTACTACGGAAGCTAATCCACCTTATTAGGAGGTTGGTGGAACAGTACAGCGATAGGAAGAAGGATCTGCACATGGTGTTTATTGACCTGGAGAAAGCTTATGACAAGGTTGCTAGAGAGGTTCTTTGGAGATCCCTTGAGGCTAAAGGTGTGTCGGTTGCTTACATTAGGGAAATAAAGGACATGTATGATAAAGCTAAGACTCAGGTTAGGACAGTGGGAGGAATGAAGATATTGGGGAGAAGGTGGGCGAGGCTCCTATTGATGACAAGATGCGGGAAGCGAGACTCAGACTGTTCGGGCATGTTCGGAGGAGGAGCTTGGATGCCCTGGTAAGGAGGTGCGAGCGGTTGGAGTTGGTGGGTACGACGAGAGGTAGAGGATGGACTAAAAAGTATTGGGGAGAGGTGATCAGGCGGGATATGGTGAGACTTCAGATCTCCGAGTATATGGCACTCGATAGGAAGCTATGGAGGTCGAGCATTAAGGTTTTTGTTAGGAGGTAGTTGAGCATATTTAGTCTTCCAGTGTGAGGCTAGGCTAATAGGATTTAGTCTTAGACTGCTAGTGGTCAGTGTTGTGTTTACACTACTCTTCCATTTGCATAGTGCCGGGCATTATTTACAGGTCATTATTTCTGCATTTCATGTATTCACTAGTTCTTATGTTGTGTTATTTTTTTTCATGATGGTACCGATATATTCTCTTTTTGTCTTTCCGTCTTCTAGAGTCTAGGGTCTATTGGAAACAACTCTCTACCCCACCGGGGCAGAAGTAAGGTCTGTGTATACACTACCCTCCCCAGACCCTACTTGTAGGACTATACTGGGTCGTTGTTGTTGTTGTTGCTAATTCATGCCTTATTCTACCACATACCTCCAAATCACATTTCGGACGCTCTACTAAGTCCAAAATAACCTAACAAAGCTAACAGAACCATCAAAATTCAAATCTGAGGTCGTTTACTCATAAGTCAACATCCGATCAACTTTACCAATTTAAGCCTTCTCAAAAAAGACTAAGTGTCTCAATTCTCTCCAAAACTACTCTGAACCCAAACTAACTAATGCAATACGATCAAATACAACTGAAGATCACAAGATGAAGCAGAAAACGGGGGAACGGGGCTATAACTCTCGAAATGACCTACCGGGCTGTTACATCCACCCCTCTTAAACAAATGTTCTTCCTCGAACGAGTCTAGAAACATACCTGAAGCCTCAAATAGGTGTGGATATTTGCTCTGTAACTCCCACTTGGTTTCCCAAGTAGCCTCCTCCACGGGACGACCTCTCTATTGCACTTTCACTGAAGCTATATCCTTTGATCTCAACTTCCGGACCTGTCGCTCCAAAATAGCCACTCGCTCCACATTATATGTCAAATCACCGTCTAACTGACCCGTGCTAAAATGCAAAATATAAGACGGATTGCAAATATACTTTCGGAGCATAGAGACATGAAATACCGGATACATGCCCGACAAGTTAGGTGGCAAAGTAAGCTAATAAGCTACATCCCCAATCCTCTGAAGCACCTCAAAAGGCCCAATGAACGGAGGGCTCAACTTGCCCTTCTTCCCAAATCTCATAACACCTTTCATGGGCGAACCTTCAGTAGAACCTTCTCCCCAACAATATAAGACACGTCCTGAACCTTTCTGTCAGCATAACTCTTTTGTCTTGACTAAGCTGTACGGAACCGCTCCTGAATCACTATCACCTTGTCCACAGTATCCTGTACTAAGTCTGTACCTAAAAGCCTAGCCTCGCCCGGCTCAAACCAACCTACTGGAGACCTACATCGTCTCCCATATAAAGCCTCATATAGATCTATCTAAATACTCGACTAATAATTTTAGATGTAAGCAAGCTCCGCGAGCGGTAGAAACTGGTCCCATAAACCACCAAAACCAATGACACAAGCACGTAACATGTCCTACAATATCTAAATAGTGCGCTCGGACTGTCCATCCGTATAAGGATGAAAAGTTATGCTCAGCTCCACCTGAGTTCCTAACTCTCGCTGAACGGCCCTCCAGAACTGCGATGTAAACCGTGTGCCTCTATTTGAAATGATAGAAATTGGCACTCCACGAAGGCGAACAATCTCTCTAATATAAATCTCTACCAACCGATCTGAAAAATAGGTAGTGCACACAGGAATGAAGTGCGCGGACTTGGTCAGCCGATCCACAATCTCCCATATAGCATTGAACTTCCTCAACGTTCGTGGGAGCCCGACTACGAAATCCATCGTGATCCGCTCTCACTTTCACTCAAGAATATCTATCTGCTGAAGCAAGCCACCCGGCCTTTGATGCTCGTATTTCACCTACTGACAGTTGAGACACCGAGCCACAAATCCTACTATATCTTTCTTCATTATCCTCCACCAATAATGCTGCCTCAAATCCTGATACATCTTTGTGGCACCCAGATGGATGGAATACTTCGAGTTGTGGGCCTCCTCCAGAATCAAATCCCCAAGCCCATCTACATTAGGCACACATATCCGGCCCTACATCCTCAATACCTCATCATCATCAATAGTAACATCTTTGGCATCATCATGCAGAACTTTGTCCTTGAGGACAAGCAAATGAGGATTATCATACTGGCACTCTCTGATATGAACAAACAAGGAAGACCGAGAAACCATACAAGCTAACACTCGACTGGGTTCTGAAATATCCAATCTCACTAGCTGGTTGGCCAAAGCCTGAACATCGACTGCAAGAGGTCTCTCACAATAGGAATGAATGCAAGGTTGCCCATACTCACTGCCTTTCTACTCAAAGCATCGGTCACCACATTGGCTTTCCCTGGGTGATACAGAATAGTAATATCATAGTCCTTAAGCAGCTCCAACCATCTCCACTGCCTCAAATTGAGATCCTTATGTTTAAACAAGTGCTCGAAGCTACAATGATCAGTAAGCACCTTACAAGACACACCATAGAGATAGTGCCTCCAAATCTTCAACGCGTGAACAATGGAAGCCAACTCCAAATTATGAATAGGGTAGTTCTTCTTATGGGGCTTTAACTGACGAGAAGCATAAGCAATCACTCTACCCTCATACATCAAAACACATCCAATACTGATCTGAGAAGCATCATAATATACTGAATATGAACCAGAAGCTGATGGCAGAACTAACACTACAGTTGTGGTTAAAACAGTCTTAAGCTTCTGAAATCTCTCCTCACACTCGTCCAACCACCTGAAAGGAGCACCCTTTTGGGTCAATTTAGTCAAGGGTGATGCAATAGGTGAAAATCTCTAAACAAACTGATGGTAATAACCCGCCAAACCATGGAAGCTACGAATCTCTATTGCTGAGAACAGTCTGCTAACTCTAGACCGCCTCTATCTTCTTTGGATCAACCTGAATACCTTCATTGGACATACGTGCCCCAAGAATGCCACTAAACTGAGCCAAAACTCACACTTGGAGAACTTTGCACAAAGCTTATGATCCCTCAACTGCTGCAATAACACTCTCAAATGCTCAGCGTGCTCCTCCTGGCTACGCGAGTACACCAGAATATCATCATTGAATATTATAACAAACGAGTCGATATAAGGCCGAAACACGTTGTTCATCAAATACATGAACGCTGCTGGGGCATTAGTTAGCCCAAAAGACATCACAACGAACTCATAATGACCATATCGAGTCCTGAAAGTTGTCTTAAGAATGTCCGAGTCCCTGATCTTCAACTGGCGGTACCCTGACTTGAGATCAATCTTGGAGAACACTCTTGCTCTCTAAATCTGGTCGAATAAATCATCAATGAGGCAAAGGATACTTGTTCTTGATTGTGACTTTGTTCAATTGCCTGTACTCAATGCACATTCTCATGGTGCCATCCTTCTTCTTCACAAATAGAACGGGCGCATCCCAAGGTGACACACTAGGCCAAACAAAACCTTTATCAAGGAGTTCTTGAGGCTTCTCCTTTAATTCCTTTAACTCTGTTGGTGCCATACGATATGGTGGAATAGAAACGGGCTGAGTGCCCCGCACCAAATCAATACCAAAATTAATATCCCTGTCTGGTGGCATGCTCGGCAAGTCTGCTGGAAATACATCCGAAAAATCTCTCACCACTGGAAAAAATCAATACTCGGTGTCTCTACACTGACATCCCTCACAAAGGCCAAATAAGAAAGACACTCCTTCTCAATCATCCGTTGGGCCTTCAAGTATGAAATCACTCTACTAGGAACATAATCTGATGAACCTCATCACTCAATACGGGGCACCCCCAGCATAGCCAACGTTACCGTCTTAGCATGACAGTCCAGTATAGCATGGCATAGAGACAACCAATCCATGCCCAATATCATATCAAAATCAACCATGCTACGCAGCAGAAGGTCTACTCGGGTCTCCAAACCCCAAATGGTCATCACACAAGACCGATATACGCGGTCTACAACAATACTATTGCCCACAAGAATGGATACACGAACAAATGAAACAAGAGACTCACAGGGCGTATCCAGATAACGAGAAAAATATGATGACACATATGAAAAAATGGAACCCAGATCAAATGATACAGAGGCATCCATGTGGCAAGTTGAGATAATACATGTGATCACAACATCTGAAGCAATAGCATCTGGTATGGCAGGGAGTGCATAGAAACGGGCTTGATCGCCACTTGATTAGCCTCCCATTCTAGGACAATCCCTAGCTGACTGACATCCACCACAACCTGGTTGGGCAGGTGGGGAAGTAACTGGTGCTGAAGACTAAGGTTGACTCCTTTGCTGGGATGAACCACACGTAAGGTGGGGACAGAACCTCTTGATATGACCCTAAATCTCCACACTCAAAGAAATATCTACTGGCCACTAGAATTAGGGACTGAAGGGAGCCCCGTGCACTGGGATACCCACTAGAAGGACCAGTCATAGATGAACCTTGAAATGATGGTGCATGAGTCAAACCCTGAGCTGGAAGGGCACTGAGAGATGAGTGGCCTTGATGTGAATTGTGAAAACCATGTCCAGATGATCCACCACGGTGAATCAGACGATCTGACTGAGCATGTCTGAATGGATGAACTCTACCGTGCTGGAACTGACCTCCAAAAGGAACACCACCAAAACTACCAAATTCCCGAGACCTCTTGGCCTCCCTCTGAACTCGCTCCTAGCGGTAAACTGATTCTATCTCTATGGCAATGTCAACCACCTCCTCAAAAGAAGCACCAGAAACTCTCTCTCTTGTCATAACAATATGTAGCTGATAAGCGAGGCAATCCACGAACCTCTTGATCATCTCCCTATCCATAGGAACCAACCAAACCGCATGACGGGTTAACTCAGAAAACCTCATCTCATTCTGCATCACAGTCATATTATCCCGATGCAACTGCTCGAATTGTCTACGCAGCTCCTCTCTACAGGACTGCGGCACCTACTTCTCCAGAAAGAGAATAGAGAATTGTTTCCAGGTAAGGGGCGCTGCACCAACAAGCCTACTCCTCTCAAAATCCTCCCACCAAGTAAACGCAGCTCTAGAGAAATAAAATGTAGTAAACGAGACCCCACTGGTCTCCAGAATACCCGTTGTACGAAGAATCCTCTAACACTTATCCAAGAAACCCTGGGCATCCTCACCCTCTCTACCACTGAAAGTCGAGGCTGAAGTCTACCAAATCTCTCCAATCTACAATGCTCATTATTAGGCATGACTGGAACCACATAATCCTGAGCAGGTGCAACCGGCTGGGCTGGTAGTGCCCCCGGTGTCTGAAATCCCTGAACAACCTGCTTGGGTTTGCGGGGGACGGGAGTCTGAGTGCCTCTCCTGGCTTGGGAAGTAGCTGCTATAGTAAAAACAGCGACCGCCTGAGCAAGACTAGTGCACACGGTCAGAATCTGAGCTAAGGTCTCCTGAAGACCTAGAATAACCATAGGCATAGCTAGTGCATGAGTTGGTCCCGCTAGGGCATCTACACCCGGAACCTGATCCTGAATTAGGATAGTTGGTGGATCTGCTGGTGCTGCACTAGCTGCGCTGCGAGCCATACCCCTACCCCTACCACAGCCTCGACCTCAACCTCTCGAGGCCCCAACTGGTGGTTTTCCATCCTGACCGGTAGTATATGTACTCACCATCCGTGAGAGAATAGAACAATAGAAGCTTAGTTGCCCGTATCAACAGATTCGCATGACAAGAATTCAAGAATGTGAAGTTTTCTTAAAGGTTTTGCAACCTCTCGAAGATAAGTACAGACATCTCCATACTGATCCGCAAGACTCCATTAAACTCATGAGACCTATGTAACCTAGGCTCTTATACCAACTTATCATGACCCAAAACTCAACCCATCGTGATGGTGTCTATAGTGGAACTAGGCCAACCTCAGCTCAACGTAATCCAAAACTACAATACTAAAACTAAAACCATTTTCGGAAAACTTTATCATTTAAATAAACTGTTTAAAACATAAGGCAAAATTCATAATATGATACAATCAGCCCAAAACCAGGGTTTCATAGAGTACATGAGCATCTAGATAAATAGCATAGTCCACTACAATGCTTACTAAGTACAACTGAAACATATCTAGAATAGAGAAAGAGGGTCAAGGATTGCGAACGCCATGCAGATACCTCAACAATCTCCAAAGCCTGCAACCTCGATCAATGAATGTCACTGGGACCGAGGTACTTGGATCTGCACACAAGGTGTTGGGGGTAACATGAGTACACCAACTCAGTAAGTAATAAGCCAACCTATGGACTGATAGGTAATGACGAACGTAACCTCAATAGGAAATAGAAATAAATTGTACAAAAAAATAGGCATGCTATCAGCTCAAGAATACAGCTCAAGCAGTAAAATAATTACATATGTGAATAATGTGAGATATAAAGCTCAGCTAACTCTACATGCCAATGCACAGAATGTGTGAAATGCACCATGTGCTCCCACTCTCAAGTTCTCAACCATTCGATACTGTATATGGCCATCCGACCTGGGAAAATCCATCTCGGAACATATACAACATTGGCTGCAAGTCATCCAGTATCGAGGAACAAGGGTAATCCAACCCTGAGGAGAAATACATCTCCATGTATATGTATACACACTCAACTACTCGGTACCGCATATGGCCATCCGGCCCAGGGAAATCCATCCTGGAACATACTCATCACCGACTATAAGTCACTCGGTACCGAGGTAAAAGGGCAATCCAACCATGGGGAGAAATCTATCCCCAAATATCAATACTTCAAACAAATCCATGTCCTCGGAAATCCATCCCTCAAAATATCATTTGCGCTCACTAGGGGTGTGTTACAGACTCCGGAGGGGCTTCTACAGCCCAAGCGCTATCATAATCATCAACATAACTGCTGTGGTGTCCAGCCCAATCCCATAACTGTCATTCATAATCAGGCTCTCGGCCTCACTCAGTCATCACTCTCCAGTCTCACACACACGGGCTCACAATGCATGAAACTAGCCCAAAACAATGATATGAAGAGACAAATAATAACAACTGACACTGAGACATGACATGATATACAAGAATAAGACTAAGTACAGAATATCAATGAATCTAATGAAATGAAAACAAGAAACAACTACTCTGGTCTCAACAGTATCAGAGTGAAGCCCTAACAGGATAGCTAGCATGATATACCACATATTTACTTAATCGCATGATAGAAACAAGGATATCAGCAAGAAAGAGTCACTAAGCGCTGACATGGAATGAACCAGGCCACTATTCTCATGGTGCGCGCCCGCACGCCCGTCACTTGGCATGTGTGTCACCTCAATACAATCATATAGCACATAGTTCGGGGTTTCGAACCCTCAGAACCAAGTTTGGAAACGTTACTTACCTCAACCAAGCCAAAATCCTACTCGGCGATGCCTTCACCCCTCAAATCGACCTTCGGATGCTCCGAATCTAGCCATAAACAATTCGATACAATCAACATGAGCTAAAGGAATCAATCCCATAAGAGAATGCTAAGCTTTAGGTCAAACGTCAAAAAGTCAAAAGATAGGGCCCGGGCCCACGTCTCAAAATTTGACTAAAGTCATAAAATCCAACAACCCACTCGATTACGAGACTAACCATACTAGTCTCACTCAATCCCAAATTCGAATCGTCTTTCAAATCCCAAAAGTTTATTTTATGAGACTCTACAAATTTTTCCCAAATTTCATCCCAAATTACTAATCAAATGATGAAATTAATAATTATTAGCCAAAACCGAATTAGAATTATTTACCCAGATGATTTCCTTGAAAAACTCTAAAAAATTTGCCTCAAACCGAGATCCCAAAGTTCAAAATGTGAAATAAAACCCTAAACCTCGCTTATATAGTGCTCTCTGAACTCCAGTCTGCGGTCTGTGTACTTATCACCAGGGCCGCACACTGCCCACCGCGGTCCGCGTAATTTCCATCGCAGCCACGAGCCTTGAGACCTCAACTACCGTTGTCCGCACAATCATGTCATGGCCGCATAGTAACATCGGGGTCCACAAAATTCCCTCTGCGGCCGCACTTCCAAGATCCGAGGCCTGCAACTTTCCAACACCATATATCCGGTATTTTCCAAATTTCAAGGCCAAATAGTGATTCGATAACCACCCAAAATTCATCCGAGGCCCTCGGGACCTCGACCAAATATACCAACACATCCCATAACATCATTCGAACTAAGGCGAACCTTCGAATCACTCAAAACAACATTGAAACACCAAATCACCCTCGGATTCAAATCTAAGAACTTTTAAACTTCCAAATTTCATAAATGACGCACACACTTCATAAATGACACCACGAACCTACTTCAACTTTCAATATTCTATTCCGACCCCGATATAAAAATTTCCACTGCCGACCGAAATTGTCGAATTTCCAATTTTTGTCGATTCATGCCTAATTCTACCAAAGACCTTCAAATCAAATTCTGAATGCTCTCCCAAGTCAAAAATCACCTAAAGAAACTAAGGGAACCATCAAAATTTTATTCCGAGATCGTTTACTCATAAGTCAACATCTGGTCAACTTTCCCAATTTGAGCCTTTTCAAAAGAGACTAAGTGTCTCAATTCTCTCCAAACCCACTCCGAACCCAAACTAACTAACGCGATTCGATCAAATACATTTGAAGATCACAAAATGAAGCAGAAAATGAGGGAACGGGGATATAACTCTCGAAACGACCGGCCGGTCGTTACATAAATGCCTGAAATAGTACAACGTGTTGGTTGTCTTTGAATCGTATATGAAGAGGTGATACCATGTATTGACTTTAAATTTTTAAACTATTATAGTCCTTTATGCTGAATTATCATGTCGCATACTCCCTACAATCAGCATCTTATGTATATGCATTTCAATTATTCCGTTTCTATTATAAAAAGCATACTCTGCTATACTAACAATAGTTTTTATGTCAAATTCATAAAATTGGAATGAATAATGAAACAACATATAATTACCGAATATTATTATGCGCCTATATAAAGAAACATATTATTTAAATAACAAACTTTGTCTGCAACAAATTTTGTACGTAAAGAGACCAAAAAGAAAGACTACCATACAATAGAGATTTTTGCGCATTATTAGAGTACACCATCTTCGAATTTTATCTCAAATTAATTTAGAACTACAAAATAGTTTATTGCTTGCTTAATCCAATGTAATCTGAGTCACTAGACCAATGGCAGATCAAATAATAAAAATATTTTTCTTTGTCTTTGCAATGGATAAAAAAATAGTACGATCATATACAACATTAGAAATCAAACTTTTGCGCTCCAAATATTAAAAAGACACAATTATAGAGAATATCAACATGCATCAAATACTTAGAAGTAAAAGATGTTTGATTTAAAATACAATATTAAAATATTAAATTAAACTGAGTTACATTAACTATGACTACATAACGATTTCTACAACAGACGATAGATTTTTGAGATATGAAACCTCATCTACTCCTTTCCTGTATCTCGTTCTTGCATATTTTACATGCATGTGTGCGATTGCCATTGCTTAAAGGCTCAAAGAGTCCCACGAAGTGTAATGACCCGGCCGGTCGTTTTATGAGTTAACACTCCATATTTCTCATTTCTTCTTCTTATTTCCTTATTCAACTGTATTTTGTGTTATCGGCTTGGTTGGCTCAGGTTCGGAGAGGTTTAAGTAAGGTTTGATACACTTAGTCTCTTCTGAGTAAGCTTAAGTTGGAAAAGTCAATCGGATGTTGACTTATGTGAAAAAGTGCTCAAATGTGAGTTCTGATAGTTCGGATAGCTTTGAGAAGTGATTTGAGACTTAGGAGCGTGATTGGAATATGTTTTGGAGGTCCGGAGTAGATTTAGGCTTGAATTGGCGGAACTGGAATTTTGGCGTTTTCCTGTTGGTAGGCGCGATTTTGATATAGGGATCGGAATGAAATTCCGGGAGTTGCAGTAGGTCCGTTGTGTTATCTGGGATGTGTGCAAAATTTCAAGTCATTCAAACGTGGTTTGATAGACTTTTTGATCGAAAGCGGAATGTGGCAGTTTTTGGAATTCTTAAGCTTGAATCCGATGCAAATTTGGTGTTTTGAAATTTTTTGAGTGTTATGAAGGTTGGAACAAGTTTGAATGATGTTATGGGATATGCTGTCATGTTTGGTTGAGGTCCTGAGGGCCTCGGGTGAGTTTCGGATAATTGAACGGATCATTTCATGTTGGAATTAATTGCAGAAAAACTGTTGTTGGTATTGCAGGTTTTTGACCTTCACGTTCGTGATGGAGGTCCCGCATCTATGAAGGGTTAGGATGCGAGGCAGTGGAGTTGGTCTTCGTGTTCGCAAAGGTGGACCCGTGTTCGTGAAGGGATTAGGCCAGTGGTCTACGCGTTCGCGTAGAGGAAAGGTGAGCAGCTGGATCCAGGTTGATTTACTCTTCGCGTTCGCGGGTGTGGTGTCGCATTCGCGATGAGTTGGAAGGTTGAGTCTTCGCGTTCTCCTACGGGGAGTCATGTTCGCGATGAAGGAAAAATGGTCAACTAAAATGTGTGATTCGCGAACGCGAGGCGTTGACCGCGTTCGCGAAGAAGGATCTCTAATAGCTGGGCAGAATATTTTAAAAGGCAATATCTGCAATTTTTAGTCTAAGTTTCACCATTGTTGGGCGATTTTAGAGATTTTTGAGGAACATTGAAGAGGGAATCAAGGGAAAACACTTGGAGGTAAGATTTATGGACTTAATACTTGATCCTAATGTGATTTCTACTAGATTGGAACTGGAAGTTCCAGAACAGGTGGCTGGTATACCACAATAATAAAACTTCCTTTTATTTTTTTTATTCGGATCGGATTTGCGGGTCAGGGCTTGGCTTGACCCTGTGTTCTCCGGGTCGGAGGCGAGAACTTGAAAGTGAATCATTCAGTGGTGGGGTGTTCATAGAACAGAAGGCCTCGCCCAAGGAGTGGCAGATTTGGATGGAGTCTCGCTTTGATGCTGGGGAGATGAGATCCATAAATCTGGATAGAGTCTCACTCATAGAGGAAGCGTACGCGCGCTAGCGCGCTACGGCTTACGTAGTTGATCGGATCAGATAGCCCTTCCTTCGCAAGAAACCAAACCCGGCACATCCAATTCATTTGGGAAAATTAAGCCTAAAAATTGGAAGTTAGGGCTTTGAAATTAGAGACCTAAATCTAAGGATTTGAGGGATCATTTGTGGTCAGATTTTGATGTATTTGATATGTATGAACTCGTGGGGAGATAAGGAGTTTATTGATGCAATTTTTATTGGATTTCGAGACGTGGTCCTGGGGGTTGGGTTTGGCCAATTTCGGGATTTGTGTTGTAATTTGATTACTTTTGAGCGGGCTTTATTCCCTTAGCATATTTTGATGGTTATGTACTGATTTTGGTTTAATTTGGAGCATTCGGAGGTCGATTCAAGAGGCAAGGGCTTTGCGGGCTAGAGTATGGACCAGATAGAGGTAAGTAATGATTGTAAATGTTGTCCTGAGGGTGGGGTCGTGCACTGTTGGGGATTGTGACTTAGTCGTATGACTATTTAACCGCGTATTTGATTGATAATTGTTTGTTATCATCATGTTTTGGGTTGAATGCCATATTTGGGCCTCTTGCTAACTATTTTGGACCCTTAGGGGATTTTTACAACTGTTCCTCAATGTTTGACTTTATATTTATACTCAGTCATGCTATATTCTACTGTTTTCATAATTCAGTCATGTTTACTCTGTTTTGACATCTTAAATGATATTTTGAGCTGAGCATCATATTTTACTGTTCCCAATTGGCTTTTAGAGATTTTTGACTAAGTAGGGCCAAGGGCCTATGTTGTGAGGCTATTATAGGATCAGACTACGCGCCGCAATGATATGGTGTTGATTCATGATTATGAGGCCGAGGGCCATAGTTGTACGCCACAAAGTGGCTTGATATGAGGCCGAGAAGCTATTTGATTATGGTACGAGATGGCTTGATATTGCGCTTGGGCCGTAAGGGGCCCCTCTAGGAGGCTGTACACCCCAAGTGAGCGTGGGTACCCGATTTGTGATGTGATATAGCCCGAGGGGCTCATGTTGTTCCATGCTATTACCTGAAGGGCTGGTACGAGTGATGGTGAGAATGCCCGAGGGGTTATTTTATGTGACTATCTTCTCTCACTGCTTTTCATTCATTCGTTTAAACTACTTGAAGATGTTTGAAGTTTTCACTAAACTAAGATGTTTCTACGAGTTTTCACTATTTTATTGCATTGTATTGATTTTACACTGCCTTTTGTAGCAATTTGCTGTGATTTAATTGTTTTATTATCGCTCAGCTACCTTTACTTTTATTACCTACTGAGTTGTCATACTCACATTACTCCCTGCACCCTGTGTGCAGATTCAGGAGCCTTGGGTACCGCTAGCGAGGGTTGATTGCTTCCAGCAGGTTGATCGGAGTTCACTTGGTAGCTGCTCGGCGTTCACAGCCCTGTGTTTCTCCCTCTTCTCTTACTTTCCTTTGTACTAGTTCTGTAATAGGTTGTGTAGTCTCTTTCATACTCTTAGACAGATGTTTAGATGCTCATGACTGGTGACACCCTGATGTCGGGCTATATTTATTTCTGTGTTGTTCTATTTCACTTTATTTTGGGATTTATCACCTATTAATGACTTAAATTGAATTATTATAACTGTTTAAATGGATTGGGAGTTTGTGTCAGCTGTCCTTGTTTCATGATAGGTGTCACCACGATCGGGTCCGGTTTAGGGTCGTGACAAGTTGGTATCAGAGCCTAGTTTACATAGGTCTAATGACTCATGAACTGGTTTAGTAGAGTCTCACGAATCGATACGGAGATTTCTGTACTTATCCTCGGAAGGCTATAGAACCTTTAGGAAACTTCATATTCTTGAAATTCTTGTCACGCGAATCTATTGATCTGAGTACTAAACTTCTATTATTCTATTCTCTCACATATGGTGAGGACACGTACTACCGGCCAAGATAGACGATCATGAGTACCACCAGCTATGGCCACTAGAGGCCGAGGACGTGGTTAAGGTCGTGGTAGGGGCAGGGGTGTAGCCCCTAAATAGCTAGGACAACACCTGCAAATCCATCAGCCACCCCAGTTCAGTATCAGGTCCCAATTGTGGATGCTCCAGCAGCACTAGTTGTGCCCATTGGGATTCCAGGTCTTCAGGAGGCCCTAGCTCAGATTCTATCAGTATGCATTGGCCTAGCTCAGGCGGTCTCAGTTACTACAGCCGCAGCTACTTCTCAGGCCGAGGGAGGCACTCAGAATCCTACCGCTCGTACACCTGAGCAGGTCGTGCAAGGACTTCACACACCGGGGGAACATCCAGCCCAGCCGGTTGCAGCTGCTCAGGACTATGTAGATTTTTCTATGCCAGAGGACGAGCAACATCGATTGGAGAGGTGTGGTAGACTTTGGCCTCCGACTTTCAGTGGTGCAGAGGGCGAGGATGCCCAAGATTTGTTGTACAAGTGTCAGAGGATTCTTCGTACAGGGGGTATTCTGGAGACCAACGAGTCGCTTTCACCACTTTTCAATTTTCTAGAACCACTTTCACTTGGTGGGAGGCTTATGAGAAGCGTAGTCCTGTTGGTGCAGCACCCCTTACCTGGCAGCAGTTGTCTATTCTATTTTTTGGAGAAGTATGTGCCACAGTCTCACTCGAGTGGTTGCTTAAGTGAGAGATTACTGTGATACAGTATGAGAAGAGGTTCTCGGAGTTAGCTCGTCATGTTGTTTGGTTGGTTCCTACGGAGAGAGAGAGAGGATTAGGAGGTTCGTTGATGGCCTCACGTATCAACTTTGGATTCTCATGACCAGGGATAGGGTGTCTGGTGCTACTTTTGAGGAGGTTGTCAATACTACTCATGAGATTGAATCAGTTCTTCCCCAGGAGCTAGATGAGAAGGAGGCCAAGAGGCCTCAGGGATCTAGTAGTTATGGTGGTGCTCCTTTGAGAGGTCAGTTTCAGCAAAGTAGGGTCGTTCATTCAGGCATGCTCAGTCAGCTCGCCCAGGTTATCATAGGGCGTCATCGGGTCATGATTCTCACATTTCTTATCAGGGCCAGTCATCACTCAATGCCCTTCCAGCCCAGAGTTCGTCCCGTGCTCCATTAGTTCAGGGCTCTTCTATTCCAGGTGCATTTGCTACTCATTCTGGTGCAATGGGTTCCCTTCAATCCCTGTCTCCAGCACCCGGGAGTTGCTATGAATGTAGAGAGTTAGGTCATATATGGAGGTAGTGTCCTTGTTGTCTTGGGGGTTCATCTCAATAGAGAGGTCAGCTATCGGCTTCAGCGCCACTTACTTCACCAGCACCCACCCACCCAGCTAGGGTTGGAGGTCAGTCGGCTAGGGGTTGCCCTGGGGGGAGGTCATTCAGGTGGCGGTCAAGCCCGCTTCTATGCACTCCCAGCTAGACCTGATGTTATTACTTCAGATGTTGTGGTCACAGGTATTGTCTCAGTCTACCACAGAGATGCCTCTGTATTATTTGATCCCGCTTCCACTTATTCTTATGTGTCATCATACTTTGCTCGTTATTTGGATACGCCCTGTGAGCCTCTTGTTTCATCTGTTTGTATATGTACTCCGGTGGGCAATACTGTTATTATAGACTGTGTGTACCGGTCATGTGTGGTGACTTTTGGGGTTTGGAGACCCGAGTGGATCTTTTATTGTTATGTAAGGTAGACTTCGATGTTATATTATGCATGGATTGGCTATCTCTGTGTCGTGCTATTTTGGACCATCATGCTAAGACAGTGACATTAGCTATGCCGAGTGTGCCACAGATTGAGTGGCGAGGTTTGACTCATTATGTTCCCAGTAGGGTAATCTCATTCTTAAAGGCCCAGCGTATGGTTGGGAAGGGTTGTTTTTCTTACTTAGCATTTGTGAGGGATGTCGGTGCAAAGACTCCCAGTATTGATTTTGTTCCTGTTGTGAGGGATTTTCCCAATGTGTTTCCTACAGACCTGTCGGGAATTCCATCAGATAGGGATATTGATTTTGGTATTGATCTGATGTCGGGCACTCAGCCCATTTCTATTTCACCGTATCGTATGGCACCAGCGGAGTTGAAGGAGTTGAAGGAGCAACTTCAGGAACTCCTTGATAAGGGGTTCATTAGGCCAAGTGTGTCATCTTGGGGTGTGCCTGTTCTATTTGTGAAGAAAAAGGATAGAACAGTGAGGATGTGCATTGATTACAGGCAGTTGAACAAAGTAACAATCAAGAACAAGTATCCTTTGCCTTGTATCGATGATTTATTTGACCAGCTTCAGGGAGCGAGAGTGTTCTCTAAGATTGATCTTCGTTCTGGTTATCACCAGTTGAAGATCAGGGACTCGAATATTCTTAAGATGACTTTTAGGACCCGATATGGTCATTATGAGTTCCTAGTGATGTCTTTTGGGCTGACCAATGCCCCAGTAGCATTCATGCATTTGATGAACATCATGTTCCGGCCGTATCTCGACTTGTTTTTCATAGTTTTCATTGGTGATATTCTGGTATATTCACATAGTCAGGAGCACGCGGAGCATTTTAGAGTTGTGTTACAGAGATTGAGGGAGGAGAAGCTTTATGCAATGTTCTCCAAATGTGATTTTTGTCTCTGTTCAGTGGCATTCTTTGGGCACGTGGTGTCCAACGAGGATATTCAGGTTGATCCAAAGAAGATAGAGGCGGTTCAGAGTTGGCCCAGACCGTCCTCAACTATAAAGATTCGCAACTTTCTTGGTTTGGCGGGTTATTACCGCTTGTTTTTTCAGGGATTTTCATCTATCACATCTCCCTTGGCCAAGTTGACTCAAGGAGTTCTCCATTCATGTGGTCGTACGAGTGTGAGGAGAGCTTTCAGAAGCTCAAGACTGCCTTGACCACAGCTCCAGTGTTAGTTTTGTCATCTGCCTCAGGCTCATATATTGTGTATTGTGATGCTTTGAGAGTTGGTATTGGGTGTGTGTTGATGCAGGAGGGTAGAGTTATTGCTTATGCTTCTCGTCAGTTGAAGCCCCATGAGAAGAACTACCCTGTTCATGATTTAGAGTTGGCTGCCATTGTTCACGCGTTGAAGATTTGGAGGCATTATTTGTATGGTGTGTTTTGTGAGGTGTTTACTGATCATCGTAGTCTCTAGCACTTGCTCAAGCAGAGCGATCTCAATTTGAGGAAGCGGATATGGTTGGAGTTGCTAAAGGATTATGATATTACTATTTTATACCATCTAGGGAAGGCCAATGTGGTGGCCGATGCTTTGAGCTGGAAGGTGGTGAGTATGGGGTGTTTGGCATATATTCCTGTTAGGGACAGACCTCTTGCAGTTGATGTTTAGGGCTTGGACAATCGATTCGTGAGGTTGGATATTTCGGAGCCCAGTTGGGTATTGGCCTGTGTGATTTCTCGGTCTTTCTTATTTGATCTCATCAGAGAGCGCTAGTATGATGATCCTCATTTACTTTTCCTTAAGGATAGAGTTCAGCACGATAATGCTAGAGATGTGATCATTGGTGATGATGGGGTTTTGAGGATGTAGGGCCGGATATGTATGCCCAATGTAGATAGGCTTCGGGAGTTGATTCTGGAAGAGGCCCATAGCTCGCGGTATTCCATTCATCCGGGTGCCACAAAGATGTATCAGGATCTGAGACAACATTTTTGGTGGAGGAGAATGAAGAAGGACATTGTGGGATTTGTAGCTCGGTGTCTCAATTCTCAGCAGGTGAAATATGAGCACCTGAGACCGGGTGGCTTGCTTCAGCGGATGGATATTCCATAATAGAAGTGGGAGCGGATCACCATGTATTTTGTAGTTGGGCTCCCACGGACTTTGAAGAAGTTCGATGCTATTTGAGTCATTGTGGATCGGCTGACCAATTTCGTGCACTTCATTCCTATGTGTACTACTTATTCTTTGGAGCGGTTGCAAGAAATCTATAGCTGGGAGATTGTTTGTTTGCATGGTGTCATAGTTTCCATCATTTTAGATAGGGGCACTTAGTTTACTTCACAGTTTTAGAGATTGGTACAGCGAGAGTTAGGTACTCAGGTTGAGTTGAGCAGAGCTTTTCACCCTCAGACGGACAGGCAATCCGAGCGCACTATTCAGATATTGGAGAACATGTTGCGCGCTTGTGTCATTGATTTTAGAGGGTCATTGGATCAGTTTCTACCGCTTGCAGAGTTTCACTTATAATAACAGTTACCAGTCGAGTATTCAGATGGCTCCATATGAGGCTTTGTATGGGAGGAGGTGTAGATTTCCAGCTGGGTTGTTTGAGCTGGGTGAGGCTAGGCTATTGGGTACAAACTTGGTGCAGGATGATTTAGACAAGGTAAAGGTCATCAAGGAGAGGCTTCGTACGGCACAGTCGAGACAAAAGAGTTATGGTGATAGGAAGGTTTGTGATGTATCTTATATGGTCGGGGAGAAGGTGCTACTGAAGGTTTCACCCATGAAAGGTGTTATGAGATATGGAAAGAAGGGGAAACTGAGTACCCGGCTCACTTTGCCTTTTGAGGTACTTCAGAGGATTAGGGAGGTGGCCTACGAGCTTGCTTTTCCACCTAGCTTATCGAGTGTGCATCTGGTATTTCGTGTTTCTATGCTCCAGAAGTATATTGGGGATCTGTCTCATGTTCTAGATTTCAGCACGATTTAGTTAGATGATGATTTGACTAATGATGTGGAGCCAGTAGCTATTTTGGAGCGTCAAGTTCGAAAGTTGAGGTCAAAGGATATAGCTTCTGTGAAAGTGCAGTGGAGAGGTCAGCCCATAGAGGAGGCTACCTGGGAGACTGAGCGGGAGATGCAGAGCAGATATCCTCGCCTATTTGAGGCTTTAGAAATATTTCTTGACTCGTTCAACACGAACGTTTATTTAAGAGGGGGAAGATGTAACGACCCGATCAGTCGTTTCATGAGTTACCGTTCTGTTTTCCCCACTTTTACTTCTTATTGCCTTGTTTAGCTTTATTTTGTGTTATCGGGTTGGTTGGCTCAGGTTCTGAGAGGTTTTAGTAAGGTTTGAGTAAGCTTAAGTTGAAAAAATCAACTAGATATTGACTTATGTGAAAAAGGTCTCGAATGTGAGTTCCGATGGTTCGGATAGCTTCGGGAAGTGATTTGGTGCTTAGGAGCATGATTGGAATGTGTTTTGGAGGTCCGGAGTAGATTTAGGCTTGAATTGGCAAAATTGGAATTTTGGCATTTTCAGGTTGGTAAGTGAGATTTGATATAGGAGTCGAAATGGAATTTTTGGAGTCGTAGTAGGTCCTTTGTGTCATTTGGGATGTGTGTGAAAAATTTCAGGTCATTCAGACGTGGTTTGACGGACTTATTTATCAAAAGCGGAATTTGGGAGTTTTTGAAATTCTTAGGCTTGAATCCGATGCAAATTTGGTGTTTTGATGTTGTTTTGAGCGTTCTGAAGGTTGGAACAAGTTTGAATGATATTATGGTATAAGTTGTCATTTTTGGTTGAGGTCCTGAGGGCCTCGGGTGAGTTTCGGATGGTTGAACGGATCATTTTATGTTGGAAATAATTGCAGAAAAACTGTTGTTGGTATTGCATGTATTTTACCTTCGCGTTCACGATGGAGGTCCTGCGTCCGCGAAGGGTTAGGATGTAAGTCAATGGAGTTGGCCTTCGCGTTCCCGAAGGTGGTCCCGCATTCGCTAAGGGTTGAGGCCAGTGGTCTACGCATTCGCGAGGATTCGGCGTGTTAGCGTAGAGGAAAGGTGAGACGTTGGGTCCAGGTTGATTTACTCTCTGCGTTCACGGGTGTGGTGTCGCGTTCGCAATGAGTTGAAAGGCTGAGTCTTCGCGTTCGCATGTGGGGAGTCGCATTCACGATGTAGGAAAAATGCTCAACTTAAGTGTGTGCTTCACGAACGCAAGGCGTTGACCGTGTTCGCGAATAAAGATTTCTAATAGCTGGGCAGAATATTTTAAAAGGCCATATCCGCAATTTTTTGTCTAAGTTTCACCATTATTGGGCGATTTTAGAGCTTTTTGAGGAAGATTGAAGAGGGAATCAAGGGGAAACACTTGGAGGCAAGATTTATGGACTTAATACTCGACCCGAATGTGATTTCTACCTAATTAACATGGAATTTGGGAAAATTAAGCCTAAAAGTTAGAAGTTATGGCTTGGAAATTTGAGACCTAAATCTAGGGATTTGAGGGATCATTTATGGTCAGGTTTTGATGTATTTGATATGTATGAACTTGTGGGGAGATAAAGAGTTTATTGATGTAATTTTTATCTGATTCTGAGACGTGGGCCCGGGTGTCGGTTTTGGCCAATTTCGGGATTTGTATTGTAATTTGATTAATTTTGAGTGGGCTTTGTTCTCTTAGCATATTTTAATGGTTATGTACTGATTTTGGTTAGATTTGGAGTATCCGAAAGCTAATTCAAGAGGCAAGGGCTTCGCGGGCTCGAGTTTGGACCGGATAGAAGTAAGTAATGATTGTAAATATTGTCCTGAGGGTATGAAACCCCGGATTTTACACTGTTGTACTATTATGAGGTGACGCACATGCTAGATGACGAGCGTGGGGTCGTGCACCATTGGGGACTGTGACTTATTCCATCCCGTATGATTGTTTAACCACGTATTTGATTGACAACTATTTGATATCATCATGTTTTGGGTTGAATGCCATATTTGGGCCTCGTGTCAACTGTTTTGGACCCTTAGGGGATTTGTACTACTACTCATTACTGTTTGACTTTATGTTTGTACTCGGTCATGCTATATTACTGTTTTCATAACTCAGTCATGTTTACTCTATTTTGACATCTTAAATGATATTTTGAGCTGAGTATCATGTTTACTGTGCCCAAGTGGCTTTTAGAGATTTCTGACTGAGTAGGGCCGAGGGCTTGTGTTGTGAGGTTATTATCGGATCGGGCTGCGCGCCGCAGCGGTATGGTGCTGATTCATGATTATGAGGCCGAAGGCCGAGAGCCTATTTGATTATGCCACAAGGTGGATTGATATTGCACTTTGGCTGTATGGGGTCCCTCCAGGAGTTTGTATACCCCAGTGAGCGCGGGTACCCAGTTTGTGATGTGATATAGCCCGAGGGGCTGATATTGTTCCATGTTATTGCCCGAGGGGCTTGTACGAGTGATGGTGGTGAGAATGCCCGAGGGGCTGATTCTGTTGGTATTTTGCCCGAGGGGCTGATTTTATGTGACTACCTTCTCTCACTGCTTTTCATTCACTCATTTAAACTACTTGAAGATGTTTGAGGTTTTCACTAAACTAAGATGTTTCTACAAGTTTTCAATGTTTTATTGCATTGTAGTGGTTTTATACTGTCTCTTTGTAGCATTTTGTGTGAGTTACATGTTTTCTTATCGCTCAGCTGGCTTTACTTTTATTACGTACTGAGTTGGCGTACTCACATTACTCCCTGCACCCTGTGTGTAGATTCCGGAGTCTCAGGTCCTGCTAGCGAGGGTGTATTGCTTCCAGCAAGCTGATCGGAGTTCACTAGGTAGCTGCTCGGCGTTCGCAGCCCAATGTTTCTCCCTCTTATCTTATTTTTCTTTGTACTAGTTATGTAATAGGCTTTGTAGTTTCTTTCATACTCTTAGAGATATGTTTAGATGCTCATGACTGGTGACACCCTGATGTCGGGCTGCGTTTATTTCCGCGTTGTTTATTTTCACTTTATTTTGAGATTTATCACCTATTAATGACTTAGATTGAATTATTATAACTTCTTAAATGGATTGGGAGTTTGTGTCGGCTGACCTTGTTTCATAATAGGCGTCATCACAATCGGGTCCGATTTAGGGCGGTGACACGAACATTATCCTATTCCTTTTCACCATCTTGATTAGAAAATTCAGTCCTTCAAATCTGTCCAGAAAAGTCAAAAGACAAAAGGGAAAAAGAGATTGTAAGAGGATAGTAGTGCAACTAAAATACCATAAGATATACGTAAAAATTGATGACACGCACTTGACTAATTCACATGCAGCGGGCTTCCGTTTGTACTTGAGATAGAGTTTATCTGGGCGACCATTTCCTTGACATCCGAATATTTCTTTCACAAACAGAAAGGACATATGAATTGTATTAGGACAATAAATAATTATAAATCTAACTATCATGTAAAAAAATCACAGGAGGTTGCTCGTAATATTCTTGAGTATAATTTTGTAATGAACAATGAATACAGTAACAGAGATAGCATTAAGTTATATTAATTGTAAGAAAATTGGTTTTAAGAAATTGATGAGGCGTTAAAGATTGTAAGGAAAATGTTTATCTAGCTACTCACTTTTGTAATAGTTGCGAGTTTTCGGATTGTGGTTTAGATAGTTGCGACTTTTCATATTGTAATGGTCTAATCCCAACTTTTACAGAGGTGGATTTTGATTTTTCAAAATATCCTATAAAATAAATTAAAATAAAGGGGAAAAAGTAAAATTTGAGGAAAAAAATAAATAGGATAGGTAGGTCAAAACATATATTTACATTTTTGTACAAAAATGTGATTAGAGTAGTGTTTAAGTGGAGGGAATCTTAGTAATTCAACTTTATATTTAAGAGCTTCCCACTTTTAATATAGTATTAGTATCTGTGCATTGCACGTGATGATTTAAACATTTATTTATATGAAGAAAAAATAAAACTTAATTTATGAGAGAAATTTTATGTATAGTTATACCACAATCATCTAAATGCCGAAAATTATTATTACACTAGCATAATACATGAATTTAAAATAAAAGGACATCATCAAAACTTACACAAATAATCAATTTTGTCATGTTAGTTGGATAATTACGTATTATAGTTTAAAAGTATTTAATGTGATGGTATATTAACAAACAATCTTTGTGGACAATATTTATGTGTGTATGTTTCCTCCTAATCTTTTGGTTGCTCTGCCTTTAACAGAACTCTTGTTGTCGATCTCGAAATTTCTCTTGAAAGTGCAACATACAGTTGTTCGTGCAAGAAAATATATTGCAGTAAATATAGTCCAATATTTAGGATGTTTGCCATTGTGCTTTATTTATTATATTGACTAATCATAAACATACTAAAAATTATTTTAGCACAAATTTAAAAGGATATTCCTTATTTTCGAAAGACGAAAGTTGAATTCAGGGATAAAAATATACTTAGAAACACATTGACCAGTATCATAATTTTTGCATGTATGACGTTATTGTCAAAACTTCTATATACTATATGTGTGCTATTACAAAAGTTATTCGGTGTATCTAAGTTTTTCAGTAGCATGACGAACATATTTTTCTTCAAAATCAACTTATATACAATAGAAGATCAATTCTAACTTAGTCTATTATATAAACGGTGACACTAACATACATAATAAACAATAAACTTGACAACAAACATGTATGGTAGAAGGTCATTTGGTATTAAAGTATTTAATATTCTTCTTGGTGGTAATTATTGGTATCATTTTCTGCTGAGCCAAAAATAGAAAATTATTTTATTTTTACTATAAAATTTTACGATCAACCATTTATTTAGTTGATTCAATACATTTATTTCTGCTAGCTAAGATATCTTTTTAATTCTATCATGCGATTTACACAAATTGCATTTTAATCAAATGATAGACATATTTCTCTTATTAAATGCACTACTATTACCACTGGGATTGATAATCAAGTGTTTAGGAGGAACTAAATTATCTTTTATTGGATGCTTGTGATGATCCAAAAGGTGATCACTTATTTTAGAAATAAATTCTGCATTCTGAGGCCTTAAAAACCTCTTTCGGCATCACCTCGATTTGCATACACAATCCGAGCGCGTAGCCGAAAAGTCATTATGTGAAAAATAATGAATTTTGACTTAATATTTAATATTTTTGGTAAATGGACCCGAAACCGTGATTTGACGGTCCCGGGGAGTTCGAGGAAAATATGGGACTTGGGCGTATGCCCGGAATTGAATTCCGAGGTCGCAAGCCCGAGAAATGAACTGTTAAAGAAAAATATTTTCTGGAATTATTTATGAGTTTTGGAAATGAAATGCATTTAAAATTTGATGGTATCGGATCCGTATTTTGGTTCTGGAGCTCGATACAGGTCTTATATGTGAAAGATGAGTCTGTGAAATTTGGTATTCGTTTGAGGTGATTCAGACCCGTAGTTGTGAAAATTGGTATTTTGAAAGTTTTGAGATTTTTCTTAGATTTCTATGCTAAATTCGTTGCTTAAGAGGTTATTTTTGCAATTTGATCGCACGGATAAGTTCATATGATGTTTTTGAGTTAGTATGCATGTTTGGTTTGGAGCCCCGAGGGCTCGGGTGAGTTTCGGATGGATTTCGGAAGGTTTGAACTTGGAAAAAGTTGCAGGTTTTTGCTGTCTCAATGCACAGAGGTTTTGTTCTTCGAGTTCATGTGGTCCCACTCACAAACGCGTAAGGTAATTTCCTCAAGTGCCAGTTTGTTATTCGAGAACGCGGAGCTTGGGACGCGAACGCGAGGCTATGGGGGGAGTGTCCTTCGCGAACGCGTCTAGGCATTCGTGAACATGTAGGCTAATGGCCTTGGGGGAGGGGTTCAGATTTTGTTCTACGTGAACGTGGCCAATTGACCGCGAACGTGAAGGCTCTAGGAGCTGAAGCTCCACGAACGCGAAGGCTTTAGGAGCTGAAGCTCCGCGAACGCGAGCCGACGAATGCGAACGCGAAGGTCACCTAAGCCTGACCCATCGCTAATGTGACAGGCCTATCGCGAGCACGATGAAGGCCTGTCCAGTGATTTTAAAACATAAGCAAAAATGGGACTTAACAAAAGTTTCATAACTTCTTCTTCCAAACTCCAAATTGAGCGATTTTAGAAAGGGAACATCACCAAAAATTCATAGGTATGTAATCTTAGACTCATTTTCTTCGATTTTCATTAACACCCATTAGATTTTTAGTCTTAAATCATGTTCTTAAGGGTACAAAATTAGGAATTTGGGTAGCGTTAGGGATTTTTGTATGATTGGGATTTAGACCTAGTTTTGGGGTTGAATTTTGGAACTAATTATATTTTCGTGCTCGTGGGTGAACGGGTGATCGGATTTTGGTCCAAACCTCGTATACCAAGCGGGCTTGAGGTCAATTTTGACTTTTTGCGAAGAATGATAGGAAATCTATAATTAAGCATTGACATTGGATTGTTTAGCATTTATTGATGTTATTAAGTCGAATATGTCTAGATACGATTGATTTGGAGCCAAATTCAAAAGGAAAAGCGGTGTTTGAGGCTTGAGTTGGCCGTGGAAGTTTGAGGTAAGTGTTCGGTCTAACCTTAGCTTGAGGGATTATGAGTTGTGTCCTATTTTCTACATGTTACTTGTTGAGTACGACGTATAGGCATGGTGATGAGTATCTATACATTGGTGTCAAGCATGACCGTGAGTCTTAAAGTGAAATTGTTGTGTTCTTAATAAATGCTACAAATGCCTAAGTTATTGATTCTCTGTGTTGAGCAAGGACTATGTTTATTTTCGTTGAGATTAATTATGATTGAGTATTGGTGCTAGTTGAGATAGTTAGATGTTTGAACGAGTTTGGTTATAGCTGATTATTGGTCCCTTGCCAGAATGTATTTACTTACATTGTCGATATCCTTGGCAGGATAGTGTTTTTCCTTATTGGTCCCTTGTCGGGACTCTTGTTGTGATTGGTGTTGAATTGTATGTGTGGATAGGTTGCGTGCTACAACAATATTATATTTGGATCGGGTTGCGCACCGCAGTAATATTATATTTGGATTGGGTTACGCACCGCAATAATATTATATTTGGGTCGGGTTGTACGCCACAATAATGATATAAACGGATCGGGTTGCACATCACAATAATAATATAATTGGATTGGGTTGTATGCCACAACAGTGATAAATGATATGGATCAGGTTGCATGCCACAACAGTGTCATTATTGTTTTGCTGCAAATTCTAAATTGTCCCCATGTCTTTCTCTTAATTTACCGTTGGTATTGATATTCCCCCGCAGCATGTACCCCCTCCCATCTTTACTTGTTTATTTTTGTTATTTTCCGCTGCATATTATATACTGCACAGGTTTATTTTGAGTCTGGTCCTAGCCTCGTCACTACTTCGCCAGGGTTAGGCCAGGCACTTACCAGCACATGGGGTCGGTTGTGCTGATACTACACTCTGCACTATGAGCAGATCACGGAGCGGCAGCTTTTGGACCGTAAATTTGGGTGACTGCCTTCAGTCCAGTCAGAGATACCGAGGTAGTCCCATAGGCATCTGTAGGCCCGGGGTTCTCCTCTATTTTTATGTGTTTTCTATTTCCATTTACTTCATAGACAGATTGTACCTTTCTTTCCAGACATTGTATGTAGTATTCATAATTAGTCTGTGATACTGAGACACCGGATTTCGGGTAGAGGTGTATATTGGTATTGTCGTACTGGTTTTGACTAAGTTATCAGATTTCGTCTTCCGCATGTATTTATATATCGTTAATATTTAGTTGTTGAATGCATGTTTATTTAAATTGCTAAAAAGGGCTAATAAAATGGTTAATGATTTTATAGTACGCGGCTTGCCTAGCTTTCACGAGTAAGCGCCATCACGAATCCCGAGGGTAGGAAATCTGGATCGTAACAAGTTGGTATCAGAGCTCTAGGTTACATGGGTATCACAGTTCACAGACAAGCTTATTAGAGTCTGAGGGATCTGTACGGAGACGTCTGTATTTATCCCCCAGAGGCTATAGAGTTAGGAAAAATTTCACATCTATTCTTTGTTGTCGTGCGATTTGGTTTCTCAATGCTGATTAAATTTGTATTCTGTTCTTTCACATATTCCAAGAACACGTGCTTCCTCATCCACTGACCAATAGCCCGAGCCCCCAGCAGCAGCTCCTACGAAGGGCAGAGGGCGAGGCCATGATAGAGGCGGAGGTAGGGGCAGAGCTCAGTCCAGAGCAGCAGCACCAGCGGTGGAGCCTCAGGTTGACTTTGATGATAAGGTTCCAGTACAGATAGTTCCAGTGTGCCAAGCTCAGGTCCTATAGGGTTTTATTGCTACCCCGGTACTCCAGGATGCTCTGGTCCATCTAGTGGGCCTTATGGTGTGTGTCACTCGGGCAGGCTTGCTTCCAGTAGCATCAGCCATCTCTCAAGCTGGAAGACGAGCCAAGACTCCTGCTACTCTCACTCCGGAGCATAAGGCTCCCCAGTTTTAGACTCCAGGAGCTCCGCTAGCTGGAGCAGTTCAGCCGGGTGTGGTAGCCAGAACCAGTGATGGAGCAGCTATGTCTGCTGATGCTTTGTGGAGATTTGACAGGTTCACCAAGCTCTTCACTACTACTTTCAGCAGTGCATCTTCTGAGGATCCTCAGGATTATCTAGACAGCTAAAATGAGGTTCTCAGGAACATGGGGATAGTAGAGACCAATGGGGTCGATTTTGCTACTTTTCGCTTATCTAGATCTGCCAAGACTTGGTGGAGAGATTATTGCTTGGCTAGACTAGCTGGATCACCAACTTTAACTTGGGAGTAGTTTACTGAGCTATTTCTGGAGAAGTTTCTCCCTATCACTCAGAGAGAGGCATATCAGAGGCAGTTTGAGCGTCTCCAGTAGGGTTCTATGACCGTTACTCGGTATGAGACCCGATTTATCGACTTGGCTCATCATGTTATTATCATACTTCCCGCCGAAAGAGAGGGTGGGGAGGTTCATTGAGGAGATTATTCAGTCGATTTGACTTCAGATGGCTTGGGAGACACTGAGTGAGATTTCTTTCTAGGAGGCGGCCAATGTGGCCAGGAGAGTGAAGATGGTTCTATCGCAGGGAGGTGGTCATGGGTCGGACAAGAGGCCTCGTCATTCAGGCATATTTAGTGGTGCCTCGTCAGGAGGTAGGGATTCGTATGGTAGAGGTCATCCTCCTAGGCTTTTTCATTCAGCACTTCAGGTTTCTCACAGTGCTTCAGGTGGCCGTGGTTCTCATATACAGTATTCTGATCAATAGTCATACAGTACACCACCACTCTAGAGTTTTCATGGTGGTCATTCAAGTTGCCAGGGTCAGTCTCAGTTTTCTCAGTCGTAGCACTCAGGCGGATGCTATGAGTGTGGTGAGTATGGTCATATTTGGAGGGCTTGTTGGAGATTGGTGGTTACTCAGTCACAGCAGTAGGGTTCCCGTGCTATGGTTCCGGCACCAAGTGTTTTGCCGCCCGCTCTGCCAGTTAGGGGTGGGGGTAGAGGTGCTAGAGGTGGAGGTAGAGGTATTAGAGGTGGAGGTCAGGCAGCTAGAGGTGGAGGCCAACCTACAGCAGGCCGTCCAAGAGATGTAGTTCAGGATGGTGGGGCCCAACCGCGATGTTATGCTCTACCAGCCAGGCCTGAGGCTGAGGCTCCCGATCCAGTTATCACATGTACTGTTCTGGTTTATAGTAGAGATGCTTCAGTTTTATTTGATCCAGGATATACGTACTCCTATTTGTCATCTTATTTTGCATTGTATCTGGTCATGCCTAGTGATTCCTTGAGTGCTCCTGTTTATGTGTCTACACGGGTGGGTGATTCTATTATGGTAGATCGATTTCATCGTTCATGTATAGTTGTGATTGGGGGTCTTGAGACTTGTGTAGATTTTCTATTGCTGGACATGGTTGATTTTGATGTCATGCTGGGGATGGACTGGTTATCACCTTACCACACTATCATGGACTGTCATTCCAAGACCGTGACCTTAGTATTGCCAGGTTTACCTCGTTTAGAGTAGATAGGGACTCCTGGTCATTCTACCTACAGTGTCATCTCTTACGTGAAGGCTCGTCATATGGTCGAGAATGGGTGTTTGGCTTATTTAGCATATGTTCACAATTTTAGCACCGAGGTTCTTCCTATTGATTTTGTGCCTATTGTTCGTGAGTTTCCTGAGGTATTTCTTTCAGACCTGCTGGGTATGCCACCCGACAGGGATATTGACTTCTGTATTGATTTGGCTCCGGGCACTCGGCCCATTTCTATCTCGCCGTATCGTATGGCCCCGCCTGAGTTGAAAGAGTTGAAGGAGCAGTTGCAAGACTTGCTTGAAAAGGGTTTCATTAGACCCAGTGTTTCGCCTTGGCATGCGTCGGTGTTGTTTGTTAAGAAGAAGGATGGATCGATGCGAATGTGTATAGATTACCGATAATTGAACAAGGTTACAATCAAGAATAAGTATCCGTTTCCGAGGACTGATGATTTGTTTGATCAGCTTCAGGGTGACAAGGTATTTTCAAAGATTGACTTGAGATCTGACATCCATCAGTTGAGGATTAGGGCATACAATGTCCCTAAGACAACTTTTCGCACTCGTTACGAGCATTATGAGTTCTGGGTGATGTCATTCGGGTTGACAAATGCCCTAGCAGCTTTTATGGATTTGATGAACTGAGTTTTCAGGCCTTACTTGGATTCGTTTGTGATAGTCTTTATTGATGATATTTTGATCTATTCCCCTAGCCGGGAAGAACACTAGCAACATCTTAGAGTGGTTCCTCAGACTCTGAGGGATAGTCAATTGTATGCCAAGTTTTCGAAGTTTGAGTTCTGGTTGAGTTCAGTTGCATTCTTGGGTCATGTTATGTCAGCAGAGGGTATTCAGGTTGACCCGAAGAAGATTGAGGCAGTCAAGAACTAGCCTAGACCAGCATCAGCTACAGAGATCAGGAGTTTCTTGGGGTTGGCAAGATATTATCGACGATTTATGGAGAGGTTTTCATCTATTGCATCCCCGATGACTAGGTTGACCTAGAAGGGTGCCCAGTTCAGGTGGTCAAACGAGTGTGAGGCGAGCTTTCAGAAGTTCAAGACAGCTTTGACTATGGCACCAGTGTTGGTTTTGCCCACAGGTTTAGGGCCATATACAGTTTATTGTGATGCATCTCTTGTTGGACTTGGTGCGATGTTGATACAGGATGGCAAGGTCATTGCTTATGCTTCACGGTAGTTGAATATTCACGAGAAGAAATATCCGATCCATGATTTGGCGTTAGCAGCCATTGTTTACGCGTTGAAGATCTGGAGGCATTATCTGTATGGCGTGGCGTATGAGGTGTTCACGGACCACAAGAGTTTGCAGTATTTGTTCAAGCAGAAGGAACTAAACTTGAGGTAGAGAAGGTGTTTGGAGTTGTTGAAAGACTTTGATATCACCATCTTATATCATCCGGGGAAGGCCAATGTGGTGGCCGATGCTTTGAGTAGGAAGTCAGCCAGTATGGGCAGTCTTACTTATATTTCGGTCAGTGAGAAGCCGCTTGCTTTAGATGTTCAGGCCTTGGCCAATCAGTTTGTGAAGTTGGATGTTTCTGAGCCCAGCAGTGTGTTAGCTTGCACAGTCACTCATTCTTCCTTATTGGATCGTATCCGAGATCGGCAGTATGATGATCCCTATTTGTGTGTCCGTAGAGACACGGTGTAGCACGGAGGTTCTAAGCAAGGTACCTTAGGAGATGATAGAGTTTTGAGATTGCAAGGTCGAGTTTGTGTTCCTAATGCGGACGGGCTTCGAGAGTTGATTTTAGAGGAGGCGTATAGCTCCCGGTACTCTATTAATACGGGTGCCACAAATATGTATCAAGATTTGCGGCAACATTATTACTGGATAAGGATGAAGATGGATATCATTGCATATGTGGCTCGGTGTTTGAATTGTCAGCAAGCTAAGTACGAGCATTAGAGGTTCGGTGGGTTGTTCCAGAAGATTGAGATTCCTTAGTGGAAGTGGGAGCGTATTACTATGGACTTCGTTGTTGGACTCCCACGAACTCAGAGAAAATTCGATGCAGTGTGGGTTATTATTGATAGGCTGACCAAATTGGCACATTTCATTCTTGTGACAGTCTCCTATTCTTCCGAGAGGTTAGCTGAGATTTATATCCGGGAGATTATTCGCCTTCATGGTGTGCTCGTGTCTATCATTTAAGACTGAGCTACACAGTTTACCTCACATTTTTGGAGAGCAGTTCAATGAGAGTTAGGTACACGGGTTGAGTTGAGCACAACATTTTATCCTCAGACGCGCGGGCAGTCCGAGCGGACTATTCAGATATTGGAGGATATGCTCTGAGCTTGTGTCATTGACTTTGGAGGCTCATGGGATCAATTTTTGCCTTTAGTAGAGTTTTCCTACAACAACAGCTACCAGTCGAGTATCCAGATGGCTCCTTATGAGGCTTTGTATGGTAGGCGGTATCGGTCGCCGGTGGGATGGTATGAGTCGGGAGAGGCTTGGTTGTTGGATACGGATCTGGTTCAGGATGCCTAGGACAAGGTCAGGATTATTCAGGAAAGGCTTCGTACAGCTCAGTCCAGGAAAAAGAGTTATGCTGACCACAAGGTTTGATATTTGGCTTTCATGTTCAGTGAGCGGGTATTGCTTCGAGTGTCGCCAATGAAGGGCATGATGAGATTTAGGAAGAAGGTCAAGCTTAGCCCTAGGTTCATTGGCCCATTTGAGATTCTTGATTGAGTGGGGGAGGTGGCTTACAAAATTGCATTGTCGTCGAGCTTATCAGTCGTGCATCCGGTGTTTTATGTGTCCATGCTTCGAAAATATCACGGTGATCCATCCCACGTGCTATATTTCAGCCTGTCCAATTGGATAAGGACTTGCCTTATGAGGAGGAGCCGGTAGCTATTCTAGACCAGCAGGTTTGTCAGTTGAGATCGAAGAGTTTTCCTTCTGTTCCTATTGAGTGGAGAGTTCAGCCTACTGAGGCATCGACCTAGAAGTCCGAGTTCGATATGCGGAGCTGTTATCCCCATCTTTTCCCCGACTCAGGTACTTCCTTCTTATGTCCGTTTGAGGACGAACAATTATTTTGGAGGTGGAGAATGTGATGACCCAAAAGGTCATCACTTGTTTTATAAATAAATCCTGCGTTTTGAGGCCTTAAAACCCTCTTTCAGCATCACCTTGATTTGTGTGCACAATCCGGGCGCGTAGCCGGAAAGCCACTATGTGAAAATCTATGAAACATGGTGAATATTGACTTAAAATTAAATTTAAGTTGACTCCGGTCAATTTGGATAAATGGATCCGGACCCGTGATTTGATGGTCCCAGAGGGTCCGTAGGAAAATTGGGACTTGGGCGTATGCTTGGAGTCGAATTTCGTGGTCCCAATCCCGAGAAATGAATTTTTAAAGAAAAATATTTTCTGGCATTATTTATGAGTTTTGGAAATGAAATCCATTTAAAATTTGATGGCATCGGGCCCTTATTTTCGTACCAAAGCCCGGTACAGGTCTTATATGTGAAATAAGATGAGTCTGTGAAATTTTGTAAGAAATGGAAGTCGTTTGAGGTGATTCGGACCCGTAGTTGTCAAAATTGGTATTTTGAAAGTTTTTGAGATTTTTCTTAGATTTCTATGCTAAATTCGTTGTTTAAGAGGTTATTTTGACGATTTGATCGCACGGATAAGTTCATATGACATTTTAGGGTTAGTATGTATGTTTGTTTGGAGCCCCAAGGGCTCAGGTGAGTTTCAGAAGGTTTTGAACTTGGAAAAAGTTGCAGGTTTTTGCTTTCTCAGTGCACAGAGGTTTTGTTATTCGCGTTCGCGTGGTCCCACTCGCGAAAGCGTAAGGAAATTTCCTCAAGTGCCAGTTTGTTCTTTGCGAATGCGGAGCTTGGGACGCGAACGCGAGGTTGCGGCCGGAGTACCCTTCACGAACGCGTCCAAGCACTCGCGAACGCATAGGCTAATGGCCTAGGGGGAGGGGTTCACATTTTTTTCTACGGGATCCCGGCCAACTGATTGCGAATGCAAAGGCTCTAGGAGCTGAAGCTCCGCAAATGCGAGCCAACAAACGTGAACGCAAAGGTCACCAAATCCTGATCCATCGTGAATGCGACAGGCCTATCGCGAGTGCGATGAAGTCCTGTCCAGTGATTTTAAAACAAAAGCAAAAAGGGACTTAACAAAAATTTCATAACTTCTTCCAAACTCCAAATTGGGTGATTTTTGAAAGGGAACTTCACCACAAATTCATAGGCATGTTATCTTAGACTCATTTTCATCGATTTCCATTAACACCCATTAGATTTCTAGGCCTAATCATGTTCTTAAGGGTAGAAAATTAGGGATTTGGGTAGAGTTAGGGTTTTTTGTATAATTGGGATTTAGACCTCGTTTTGGGGTCAAATTTTGGAACTAATTATATATTCCGGCTTGTGGGTGAACGGGTGATCGGATTTTGGTCCGAACCTCGTGTTTTGACCAAGTGGGCCCAAGGTCGATTTTGACTTTTTGGGAAGAATGATAGAAAATCTATAATTAATCATTTGAATTGGATTGTTTAGCATTTATTGATGTTATTAAGTCGAATATGTATAGATACAATTGATTTGGAGCCAAATTCAAAAGGAAAAGCGGTGTTTGAGGCTTGAGTTGGCCGTGGAAGTTCGAGGTAAGTGTTCGGTCTAACCTTATCTTGAGATATTAGGAGTTGTGTCCTATTTGCTACATGTTACATGTTGAGTACGACGTATAGGCATGGTGACGAGTATCTATACGTTGGTGTCAAGCATGACTGTGAGTCTTAAAGTGAAATTGTTGTGTTCTTAATAAATGCTACAAATGCCTAAGTTGTTGATTCTCTGTGTTGAGCAAGGATTATGTTTATTTTCGTGGAGATTAATTATGATTGAGTATTGGTGCTAGTTGAGATAGTTAGATGTTGGAACGAGTTTGGTTATAGCTGATTATTGGTCCTTTGCCGGGGCGTATTTACTTACAATGTCGATTCCCTTGCCGGGATAGTGTGTTCCTTATTGGTCCCTTGCCAGGACTCTTGTTGTGATTGATGTTGAATTGTATATGTGTATCGGGTTGTGCGCCACAACAATATTATATTTGGATCGGGTTGTGCACCGCAACAATATTATATTTGGATCGTGTTGCGCGCCGCAATAATATTATATTTGGATCGGGTTGCACGCTGCAACAATGATATAAATGGATCGGGTTGCACACTGCAATAATAATATAATTGGATCAAGTTGCACACCACAACAGTGATAAATGATATGGATCGCGTTTCACGCCGCAACAGTGTTATTGTTGTTTTGCTGCAAATACTAAATAGTCCTCATGCCTTTCTCTTAATTTACTATTGGTATTGATATTCCCCCACAGCATGTAACCCCTCCCATCTTTACTTGTTTATTTCTGTTATTTTCCGCTGCAAATTATATACTGCACACATTTATTTGGAGTCTGGTCCTAGACTCGTCACTACTTCGCCAAGGTTAGGCCAGGCACTTACCAGAACATGGGATCGGTTGTGCTGATACTACACTTTGCACTATGTGCAGATCCCGGAGCGGCAGCTTTTGGACCACAGATTTGGGTGGCTGCCTTTTGTCCAGTCAGAGATCCCGAGGTAGTCCTCCAGGCGTCCGCCGGCCCGGCGTTCTCCTCTATCTTTATGTGTTTTCTGTTTCCATTTACTTCAGAGACAGATTCTACCTTTATTTCCAAACATTGTATGTAGTATTCGTAGTTAGTCTGTGATACTGTGACACCAGATTTCGGGTAGAGGTGTATGTTGGTATTGTCGTTCTGGTTTTTACTAAGTTATTAGATTTTGTCTTCCGCATGTATTTATTTATCTTTAATATTTAACTGTTGAACACATATTGATTTAAATTGTTAAAAAGGGCTAATAAAAGTGTTAATGATTCTATGGTACGTGGCTTGCCTAACTTTCACGAGTAGGCGCCATCACGACTCCCGAGGGTAAAAAATATGGATCGTGACAATGCTCTACTTTGTTTTTGACACGAAGCAAGAAGACACTGAATACTAGATCTGTTCTTACTTTATATTTCTTGTCAATTGCATCTTTTTCATTTGAGGCCAGAAGTATAACTTTGACAAGCTGGTTTTTATAGTCTTTGCTTTTGTTGATTTTGGAACTACTGTAATATTTGACATAAACCACATCTGAACCCATTAATTTATCACCAAATAGTTCATTAATATCCAATTTATCTCTAGGACTACGGAAAATTATTTTGATCGTTTGACACTTAGCCATAAGTGCTTCATCCCATATTATCAATTTTGCTTTCCTTATAAATTTAGCACTATTGCTCTGCTTTGATATATTTGTTATGATGATTTAAGTTATTTGAAGAGGTATATCAAATCTAAATTGGGTGACCTCACAATAAAATCATTATTGGTACACCACTAGCTATTATTGCTAATATTGACGTGCCTCTTGATATGATATTTACAAGTAATGCATGACATAGAAATATTATTTTGATTCGCCGGAGGCATCTACAAAGAATAATCACGTTATATCAAAGTCGGCTCTTTATAATATAGTGTTGAAAGCTTGTTCTTGTTTAGGATTTAGCTTTGATTGTGCTTCCTCAGACACTTTGTGACAACCCGACCAGTCGTCTCATAAGTTACAGTTCCATTTTCCCCATTTCTGCTTCTTTATGCTTTTTTTATCCGTGTTATATGGTAATGGGTTGGTCGGATCGAATCCGAAATGGTTTTGGTGAGGTTTGAGACACTTAGTCTCTAAAAGTAGCTTTAGGGTTAGAAAAGTCAACTAGGAGTTGACTTATTGGTAAACAACCTCAGAATGCATATTTTATGGCTCGGATAGCTTCGTTAGGTGATGGGGCTTAGGAGTGTGTTCGAAATATTTTTGTGATGTTCGGTGTAGAATTAGGCTTGAATTGGCGAAAGTTAGTTTTTGGCGATTTTAGATTGGCAGTGGAAAATAGGCTATCGGGGTCGGAATAGAATTTTTGACAGTTGTAACAAGTTCATAATGTCATGTTGGATATGTCTGCAAAACTTTAGGTCAATCGGAGTTGTTTTGGATAGTTTTGGCGTCGTTGGTGGAATTTAGGAATTTCAAAGTTCTTAGGCCTTCCACCTTGTCAGGAGATTGGTGGATCAGTTCAGGGATAAGAAGGACCTGCACATGGTGTTTATTAACTTGGAGAAGGCGTATGAAAAGGTCCCAAGGGAGGTGCCTGGAGGCTAAAAGCATGCCGGAAGCCTACATCAGAGCGATCAAGGACATGTACGATAGAGCTAAGACTAGGGTTAGGACAGTGGGTGGCGACTCAGACCATTTCCCGGTGGTTATAGGGCTTCATCAAGGATCTGCGCTTAGCCCTTTCTTATTTGCCTTGGTGATGGATGCACTAACACGCCATATTCAAGGGGATGTGCCATGGTATATGCTATTTGCTGATGATATAGTCTTGATAGACGAGATGAGGGTCGGTGTTAATGAGAGGATGGAGGTCTGGAGACAAACTCTCGGGTCTAAGGGTTTCAAACTAAGCAGGTCTAAGACAGAATACCTGGGGAGCAAGTTTAGCGCCGAGTCGAGCGAAGTAGGAAGGGACGTGAAGCTTGGATCTCAGGTCATCTCCAAGAGGGACAGTTTCAAATATCTTGGGTCGGTGATTCAGGGGGACGGAGAGATCGATGAGGATGTCACTCACCGTATAGGGGGTGGATGAAATGGAGGCTTGCATCAGGAGTCTTGTATGACAAGAAAGTGCCACAGAAACTCAAGGGGAAGTTTTATAGAGTTGTGGTTAGACCTGCCATATTGTATGGGGCGGAGTGCTGGCCGGTTAAGAACTCTCATGTTCAGAGAGTGAAGGTTGAGCAGATGAGGATGCTCAGGTGGATGTGCGGGCGCACCAGGTTAGATAAGATTAAGAATGAAGTTATTCGGGAGAAGGTAGGGGTGGCCCAGTGGATGAGAAGATACGGGAAGCGAGGCTCAGGTGGTTCGGGAATGTGCGGAGGAGAAGCCCTGATGCCCCGGTGAGGAGTTGTGAGCGGCTGGCGGTGGTTGGCTCGAGTCGAGGCAGAGGGAGGCCTAAGAAGTATTGGGGATAGGTGATTAGGCAGGACATGGCAAGAATGAGGATTTCCGAGGACATGGCCCTTGATAGGAAATTCTGGAGGTCTAGTATCAGGGTTGTAGGATATGGGCTTCTAGAACTTTTCGTACTTCATTCCCGGGGCTAAGTGGGGTTTGGTAGGGCTCTCCATAGATGAGTTGCGTATTGTATTGTGCCTCTTTATGGTAGTTACTGGTCGATATTATTGCATGCCATTTAATTTATGGTTTTATGTTTAGATAATTATTTATGCATTTCTGCTGGAGTCACTAATGCTCTTTTGTTTTTCTTTTTCCTTTTCTTTTTCTTTCTCTTTTTCCTTTTTTTCTTTTCTTATATTGTTTTGTTTTTTTTCCTGAGCCGAGGGTCGATTGGAAACAGCCTCTCTGCCCTTTCAGGTAGGGGTAACGCCTGTGTACACATTACCCTCCCCAGACCCCACTTTGTGGGACTATACTGGGTAGTTGTTGTTGTTGTTGTAAAGTTCATAGGCTTGAATTTGATGTGATTTTGGTGTTTTGATGTTGTTTTTGGTGTTTTGAAGGCTCGACTAAGTTCGAATGATGCTATGGGACGTGTTGGTATATTTGTTGAGATTTCTGAGGGCCTCGGGTGGATCTCAAAAGGTTAACGGATCAATTTAGACTAGAAGAAAAGCTACAGCAGCTTGAACAGTAACTCGGGTGAACAGTATTCGGGTGACCAGTAAAACGCGTGAGCAGTATTTAAATAAACCCTCCACAACCATTAAACCCTTTTACACCATTTTTGTATGGGAAAAGAGCTTTGAGGCGATTTTGAAGAGAGTAAATCATTGTTCTTCATTGAGGTAAGGATTTTGAACCCTAAAACCCGATTATTTATGATTAAGGAATAAAATATCAGTGTTTAATTCATGAAAATTAGTAGAAAAAGGTGGAGTTAGGGCTTGAGATTATGATACATTCTAGGGATGATTTAAGGGGTCAAACGAATTCCGATTTTCGAGTTCTTTATATGTACAGACTCGTGAGATGATGAAGAACATTTTGGTATAAAGTTTGTCTAGTTCCGGGATGCGGGCTCGGGGGTCGGGTTTTGACTGATTTCGGATTTTGTGCTTAAAATCAATATTTTTCAATTGGAACTCATTCGTTTAGCGTAATTTGATGATAAAAATCTGAACGTGGTAGATTTGGAGCACTCGGAAGTTGGTTCAAGAGGCAAGCATGTTGTAGAGTAGCTTTTCGGGCTAGCTCGAGGTGAGTAATAATTTTAAATGATGTTCTGAGGGTATGAAACCTCGGATTATACAATGTTCTGTTGTGTTGAGATGACGCACACGCTAGATGACAAGCATGGGGTCGTGCAACATTGTTGATTGTGACTTAGTCCATCCCGAATGACTATTTTCTGTATATTCGGTAGCTAATTGTTTGATATTATTATACGTTTGGTTAAATTCCATATTTGGGCTTCGTGCCAACTGTTTGAACCCTTAGGGGATCATCAATGATATTTTCCTCACTATTTGATTTCATACGTGTGCTCAGTCATGCCAGATCTTTCAATGTTTTCAAAACGCAGCTATGTTATTCTGTTTTAGAAGCCTTAAATGATGTTTTAAAGATATTTTGAGCCGAGCTGCATATTTTTACTATTTCCCGAAGGGCTTATGAGATTCTTACTGAGTAAGGCCGAAGGACTTTATTGTGAGGATACTTTAGGGTCGGGTTGCACGCCGCAGTAGTGATACACTAATTATGATAATGAGGCCGAGGGTCTGAGATGTACGCCATGAGGTGGCTTGATATTGATATGAAGTTGTGAGCCTGTTTATGATACCACGAGATGACTTGATATTGCGCTTGGGCCTTAAGGGGCCCCTCCAGGAGTCTACACACCCCTAGTGAGCGTGGGTACCCATTGTGACATGAGATAAGTCCGAGGGGCTGGTATTGTTTTGTGATATTGCCCGGGGACTGATTTGATCTTATTGTGCTTGAGGAGAAGTTCTTATGTGTTTACCATTCCTAATTGTTTTTTATATCTGTTGTTGACTGCTTAAAAGGTGTTTTTTATATGAGATTTCATTGTTAAATTGTGTTATTGATTTTGTTATGCCTCTGATAGTTAAATGTTGTGTTTAACGTGATTTTATATCATTCAGTCTCCATTTATTCTTATTATTCACTGATTTGGAAATACTCACTTTACTCTCTGCACCTCTGTGTGCAGATTCAAGCGCTGCTGGTCCTGCTAATGAGGGTTGACAGTTCCAGCAGATCTTTTGAGGTTTACTAGGTAGTTGCTTGGCGATTCGCAACCCAGTGCAACCTCCGTCTATCTTATTTCTTTTCTGATTCAGTTATTTAGTAGTGGAGTAGACTTTCAGACTGGTAGTATTGTTTTAGATGCTCATAACTGGTGATACCCCGATGTCGGGCTGTGTTGGCTTTTATTTTCGAAAATTATACTGTTAAAGTCTTATTTTGGGATTTTATTTCTGATTAAAGACTGTGTAGTTATTAATCTAACTGCTTAAAGTGAATTGGAAGTGAGTCGTCTGGCCATGTCTTCATGAGAGGCGTCATCACGACCCGGTTGGGTTTAGGGTTTTGACAAGTTGGTATTAGAGCCTAGGTTACATAGGTCGCACGAGTCATGAGCAGGTTTAATTGAGTCTCGCGGATCGGTATGTAGACGTCTGTATTTATCCTCGAGAGGCTGCAGAACCTTTAGGAAAAACTTCACATTCTTGAATTCATATTGTGCGTCCTTGATTCAGATTGAAAAGTAACTCTTTGAATTCCTTCCACGCATTCGTATGCACGCATGAGCGCTCAGTATCAGATGTGCATCGATGGCTTGTGATTCCCTTATCGAGGGGCGATGTGATCTCTGTGTGTTGATGTTGGGCCAGTCTGGAGGACTCGAGGCTGGATTTTTGCCTATAGCTTGAGCACAAAGGTGCTGATTGTGTGAGCACGTGCTTTTGAACTTATATGTTTGGTAGTGTCCCTATTAGTAGAAGTGATGGCTGGGTAGCTATGTGATGAGTATGTTATGTCTATGAGGTATATTTATATGATTTGGAAATGGTGAGAAGGGCCTACTAGAGGATAGAAGACTATTAGGTATTTGGTTTTAATCTTGATTTGAGGTACAACCCCGAGTTATGAGTGTACGAAGAATCTTTTCATGTGTCCTAGTTGGAAGTGAAGTAAATTTTATGTTGCGGTATGAGTTCAGACTTAGGAAGATTAAGTGACTGTATAGTATTTATGACGGGGGAAGGTATATAGAAATGCTAGTTGAAGCAAATCAGGTGGGTTATCTCATGCGGAGTGTTCTGAGGTTATGTAATCCTTATGTTGTCTGTTAGAATATCTCATTTACAAGTGAAACAAATGTGTTAAAATTTAAACTTGGGTTGCTTGAGAGAGTGGGCTTGACTGTTGCAAGGTTGAATGCGAGATTTGCAGAAGTTTTGAAGTACTAGATGATCTGTGTTTTCATAAGCATACAAAGTATTTGAGTTTAATCTCACTATGGTATTATGGCAGTAATAGAGTATACGTGTTATGATTTATTGTGTGATTTGATCTATGGCTTTGAGCCAAGTGGGGGAGTCTGCTATTGATTGTTTGATTGCACGGTTATGTGTTATGTTGGTTCCAATTTGAGGCGTACCGGTGAATCAATTATGGTTTGCGGAGATTGTGACCGAAGATGGCTCGAGTAAAGGAAAATTTTTGACTAAGTTAAGGTTATATCATGCTTCATAGGTGTGTGAGAATCGCAGAATGTCTTGAGTTATTGTTGATAAAGAATGCTAGGTGCATAGAAAAGAAAGTGTCTTGGTTGCATCAAGGTAAGGTTACATGCTCCAGTGTCAGAGGTGCTAATGAGGCACAGGTTGTTTGGGTCTTTTGATCGGGCTAATTGCGGTTCAAGTAGAGTGGATGACTTTCGGGGATGGTTCTAATATGCTCGGGATTTTTTCATGTAATAATTAGAGATTTTCAGGTTGTATTTTTGGCTAGAAATTGAGGTTTGCATTTGGAGGGTGTCAATATTTGTGGTATTTATATATCAATTATGGGCTTATATATATAAGTATTAGGAAGTGAAGGTAATGGCTTGGAACACGTAGGAGGTCTCTTCAGGGTAAGTATTTTGAACGTGGTGCTTGTGGGAATATCTAAGAAAGTATTCAATGGCTTAGGAGCCTTAGATGACATGGTTTTATGCTTGGGTTTCGTGTGGTGAGTTGGGGTTTAGGAATTGTAGTGTTATAACAAGAATGAGTATCAAATTGAAGGTAAATCAGAAGGAACCTTGGTGGATGATATAGCTTGGTAGTATACCAGACCGGTATGGTAAGGATATGATTAGTTCCTTGGGTGTGTATAGGGTAATGCATTTCTACAGGTGTTTCGCGGTGATGCTCTTAGGTTTTAGTAGTCTGGTATCTTGGTTGAGTTTGGAGGATTCAGTTATGTTAGGTTTGGTTTTGTGAAAAAGGGAGTCGGATAGTTCTAGGTGATTTCTACCGCGGTTTGGAGGAGTATATTTTCTACTAGCATGAGGAGCGTGAGATGTGTAGTTTTCTTCCAGATGGACTCGATGGAAATTTCTTGGTTAGTTGAGTACATAGTTGCTTGTGGCTCGGAAGGGATATGAAGTTCTCATGTTATCCTAGGATGGTATGGTATATGCAGTATGTTGTGGGGGATTGAGATTGCATGTGTAAGGTTACAGTTTTGTTCTAAAAGGGAGATCATAACATCCTTAGGCAGTGGGCAGCTTCAGACAATTAGAGAATGAGCTTCAGATGATTAGGGAAATCATCTTTAGATGATTAAGGAAATGGTATGGCTAATTGGGGGTGATTGATGAGGGTATATGTTTCATAAAAAGGCAATGTGATTAAGTTGGTAGTACTTCGGTAGTATTGTGGCACTTTCTTGTTAGATCGACTGCTGATATTTGAATTTGCTTGGTGGCACAGAAGAATTTTAGAGTATCTCCCGTGGAATGATTGGGTGTTAGGGATGTGGTATATATTCGGATGGAAGAATTGGGATCAGGTATGGTGATTCGTGTGCTATAGAGAGTTGAAGATTGGGAGTTCTCATATTCAGGCTATATTATGGTTATGGGTCGTGTGTATCAGCATTGTGTAGTGACTATCGGGGTTTGGAGACCCGAGTGGATATTTCGTTGCTTGGTATGATATATTTTGGATGTGATATCAGGTATAGACTGGTGGTTTCAACTTTGTGTCATTCTGGGCAATTGCGTTAAGGCGAGGATGTTGTCTACGATGGGAATGCCACGAATTGAGTGGCGAGGTTCGTCGGATTACGCTCTAGTAGGGTAGTTTTGTATTTCAAGACCTAGCAGATGGTTAGGAAGGATTATCTTTATTATTTTGGCTTTTGTGATGGATGTCAGTGCAGAAACTCCTACCATTGATTCAGTTCTGGTAGTGAGTGACTTTTCAGATGTGTTTCTTATGGTCGGGCATGTCACCTGGAAAGGTTGTTGATTTCAGTATTGATTTAATGCCGGGCACCGTATCGTATGGCACCGGCAGAGTTAAAGGAGTTGAAGGAGCAGCTTCAGGGTTCCTTGATCAGGGGTTCGTTGGTAGGCCAATATGGATGTGTGTTCTAACTTGAATTGGCTTGGTTGGCTCTGATTTGTTTGTTGATGGAGGTGTTGATTCGATTGTTATTGAGCTTATTAGTAATTTGGGGAGACCTATGAGTTACCTTTCCATGTCGCGGGGCATTGGGATTTGTTGGTTATAGGCACATGTGGTGCGGTGTTATTGGGGTCTCTCAGTGGAATCCGAGCGGGAGAAGTATTGAATATTGCTTGGCAAATGGCGCATCGGTTATGTCCTTTCAAATTGTGTAATGTTATGTCAATTGTTTCCTCATGGTTATGATGATTTGCTTTCATTCTAGACATCAAATATCACGTGGCAGTCGATTTTGAGCATAGTGACTAGAGGTGTTTCATATAGACCAGTGTTTGGATAGGGTCCCGCATTGCAACAAAATTATGTGGAGGTATGATCCTTGGGGTTGGATTCGTGTGTTCTGTTTCTATGAGGTGTGACGGGTTCTCAGCATGGTAAGGTGGTACTGGGGAGCTTGCGGTACAGCTCTTTCATTTAAGTCATTTTCACGATTTGAGTATGTTCGGATTGTTGCTTATTGGTGCGCGGATTGCACAAGTTGTGGCTTTAGTCTGTATTGATGTGTCATGTCACCAGAGTAGTTGTGTTGGATTATATGAGATAGTTGGGATCTTTAATGAATACAATCGGAGTCTGTTTCAGCGTGTTGGGAGGATAATATCGAGGTTCGGCTCAGAAATTTGCTATGGTCCTTGCCAAAGGAGGAGTGGCTTCATAAATGGTTTATTTGAGAAATGGTTATGGTTTATTGCATGTTTCATTTATCACTGGAAGTATATGAAAGTGTTGGAATGAGACTTTAGTTGATAAGAGGTTTTCTATCGGTATCCAGTTGTTGTGTATGGCTGCTATGACTAGAAGTTATCGCTACAAGCATTTGAGTTATGTGGTATATCACATAATTGCACCTGAGGTTGCAGGTATTGGTTATTACAACTTGTTCGGGCTTATTCATAGTATAGATATGAGATTCTGATCTTGCGGATGATGTCGGAAGTGGAAATGCAGTTCTAAGGTTTATGGGCTACGTTGGATTGTGAAATTTCTGTTGCATTATGTTATCGGATCTATATTAGATAGGGTGACATGGTATCACCCCCAGGTATATGCATGGTAAAGTTATTCAGTGATTTGTTGGCTTTTGTAATAACTCTAGGCACGTTCGAGGACGAACGTTTATTTAAGTTGGGGAGGATGTGACGACCCGACCAGTCGTCTAATGAGTTACCACTCTGTTTTTCCCCATTTCTTCTTTTTTATGCTTTGTATATCCGTGTTATATGGTATCGGGTTGGTCGGATCGAATCCGAAATGGTTTTGGTAAGGTTTGAGACACTTAGTCTCTAAAAGTAGCTTTAGAGTTAGAATAGTCAATTGAGAGTTGACTTATTGGTAAACAACCTCAAAATGCGGTTTTTATCGCTCTGATAGCTTCGTTAGGTGATTTGGGGCTTAGGAGTGTGTTCGGAATATTTTTGTGATGTCTGGTGTAGAATTAGGCTTGAATTGGCAAAAATTAGTTTTTGGCGATTTTCGGTCGGCAGTGAAAAATAGGCTATCGGGGTCGGAATGGAACTTCCAACAGTTGAAATAGGTTCATAATGTCATTTTGGATATGTCTACAAAATTTCAGTTCAATCGGAGTTGTTTTGGATAGTTTCGGCGTCGTTGGTGGAATTTAGGAATTTCAAAGTTCATAGGCTTGAATTTGATGTGATTTTGGTGTTTTGATGTTGTTTTTGGTGTTTTGAAGGCTCGACTAAGTTCGAATGATATTATGGTACGTGTTGTTATATTTTTTCAGATTTTCGAGGGCCTCGGGTGGATCTCGAAAGGTTAACTGATCAATTTAGAGTAGAAGAAAAGCGGTTGCATTTTTTCACAGCAGCATGAACAGTAACTCAGGCAAATAATAACTCGGATGAACAGTAACTCGGGTGAACAATAACTCGAGTGAACAGTAACTCAGGTGAACAGTACTCGGGTGAACACTAACTCGGGTGAACAGTAAAACGCGTGAGCAGTATTTAAATAAACCCTCCACGACCATTAATCCCTTTTACACCATTTTTGTACGGGAAAAGAGCTTTGAAGCAATTTTGAAAAGAGAAGATCATTGTTATTCATTGAGGTAAGGATTTTGGACCCTAAAACTCAATTATTTGTGATTAAGGAATAAAATATCAGTGTTTAATTCATGAAAATCAGTAGAAGAATGTGGAGTTAGGGTTTGAGATTATGATACCTTCTGGGGATGATTTAAGGGGTCAAACGAACTTCGATTTTTGATTTATTTATATGTACGGACTCGTCAGATGATGAAGAACATTTTGGTATAATGTTTGTCCAGTTCTGGGACTCGGGCCTGGGGGTCGGGTTTTGTGCTTAAAATCGATATTTTTCAATTGGAATTCATTCGTTTAGCATAATTTGATGATAAAAATCTGAACTTGGTAGATTTGGAGCACTCAAAAGTTAGTTTGAGAGACAAGCGTGTTGCAGAGTAGCTTTTCGGGCTAGCTCGAGGTGAGTAATGATCTTAAATGTTGTTCTGAGGGTATGAAACCCCAGATTATACAACGTTCGACTGTGTTGAGGTGACGCACACACTAGATGACAAGCGTGGGGTCGTGCACCGTTGGAGATTGTGACTTAGTCCATCCCGAATGACTATTTTTTGTGTATTCGGTAGCTAATTGTTTGATATTATTATACTTTGGGCTAAATGCCATATTTGGGCTTCGTGCCGACTGTTTGAATCCTTAGGGGATCGTTAATTATATTTTCCTCACTATTTGATTTCATACTTGTGCTCAGTCATGCTAGATCTTTTAATGTTTTCAAAACTCAGCTATGTTATTCTGTTTTAGAAACCTTAAATGATGTTTTAAAGATATTTTGAGCTGAGCTGCATATTTTTACTATTGCCCGAAGAGCTTATGAGATTCTGGCTGAGTAAGGCCGAGGGTCTGTATTGTAAGGATACTTTTGGGTCGGGCTACACTAATCATGATAATGAGGCCAAGGGTTTAAGATTGTACGCCACGAGGTGGTTTGATATTGATATGAGGTCGAGAGCCTATTTATGATGCCACGAGATGGCTTGATATTGCGCTTGGGCCGCAAGGGGTGATAACTAGGGATTTTTCCATGTTTTATGCTCCTTCTTGCTTACGCTTTGGTTATAAATTATTATAAAATAGTCCTAAAAGGCTCATAAGTGAGCTTGATTGCAGGTTTGATCAACAAAGTGACGAAATGTCAAGGATCATCTCAAAAAGAAGTGAAATCTGTTCAAGTGTCAAAGAACAAGCAATCTGAAGGAAAGCAGGCCTAGTGCAGGCCCCGCAAAGTCGAATGCGGCCGCACTAGGAGATTTAGAGAGTTGGTAATATAGGCTTCAGGCAATGCGGCCACGATACACATCTCGTGGTCCGCGGTGAAGGATCCGCGGCCGCATAACCTTTTTATGCGGTCCGCGGATAAGAGATTCAGCGAGATCAAGAATTGCCAAATCAAAGCAATGCGGTCCGCATTCCTGATTGTGCGGACTGCGCCAGCTCCCTCCATGGCCGCGGTCCGTTCTACGCGGTCCGTGGAGTCCAACTTCAGAGAGCTAATTTTGGAAGTTCAAGAGCCTAGTGCGGCCACGGTCGATTTTGTGCAGCCCAAACTGACCCCGCAGGGGTAATTATATCCAATTTTTCTAGCCTAGTATAAATAGAACATTTTACCATTTTTAGGTCATCTGTTATTTCCAGAATTGAGCTGCGCTCGTAAGAACATCTTTTGTAGCTATTTTTGGCACCTTAACTTCAAATTAACGATAGTTTCTTGTAATTTAAGTTAGCATTTAGTTATATATATCTTGTTCTTCATCTATATCTTCATTTTCTTGTTCAAGCATGAGTAGCAAAACCCATTATCTAGGGTTGTGGCTCAAACCTAGTGTGGGTAATTGATGGGTGTTGCCATCTAAGGTTAGATTGACTATGGGTGTTTGCTATTTTGGTTAATTTCATGTTTTAATCTAGAATTGGTGGTTGCAAACACTGATTCAAGCTTTGTGGGTTTAACTTTTCTTGAGAAAGAGAGTCTATGACCCCAAAATTACCCGATTAACGGGTTAAATCTTGAGAGAGTAATCACCCTACTTGAATCCTAGTTGCTTATCCTAATTTGCCTACCTGTTTGGTCTCGAGAGAGTCAATTGGGCAAAATCACTCTCTCTACCGAGAGGTGTGAGGGTAGGTAAAATTGTGCAACGATTATAGCATAATCCCCAAATATGTCAATCGAACCTTAGTAACATCTACCCGTCAATTAACTACCTAGGTGATGTCACGACCCTTGTGCCTTTCTTCCCATTAGATACAACTTTAGCAATTATTTCGTAGCATAATCTAGCTTCAATTAGTAGTTTGATAATATTAGTTTGTAGTTTAAAAACCCAAAAATTAATAGAAGATCATCTAAGAGCTCACACGCAACTCTATCCTAAGTAGATACCCGAATTCCTTTCTAGCTCTCTGAGGATTCGATCTCGACCCTCATATCGGGTAAAAGCTGTTGCGACTCTCTTCTCCTACTCTTTAGTAGCATGGAGTTGGCTGCGATCACTTATTGGCGTCGTTGCTAGGGAGCTTATGGTTTTTGGCTATATATTTAGTAGCTTTGTGTGTTGCTCTTCTTTACTTATTATTTACTAATTTTGTTTAAGTCGATTACTCAGGTACAAATGGCTCTCAATGCCAATGCCCCTCTTGGCAATGTGAATGCGGGGGGGAGGTAGATGATCTTGATCAAGAAGAGGTTCCTAATTTACCTGAAGTTCCATGTAGAGGCCGTCAGGCCAATGCAAATGACAACAACAATATCCCAGACCCTCCTCTGCCACCGCCAAGAGTGGCTCCAAGAGTCCTCCCAAATCAAGAATATGCGAGTGCCATCGTTCCTCCCCAAATTCGGGCAGGGAACTTTCAAATTACAAATGTCATGTTGGCCTTGCTCGAGCAAAGAGGGTATTTTATGGGTGCCTCCGATCAAAATGCCTACAAGCAAACAAACGTAGATACATGGGGTTCATACGTACATGCTGGGGTAGCAAGCAAACAAATGTATCCGAGGATGCATTGAGATTAAGGATTTTTCCTGTTTTCTCTTCGGGGTAAGGCGTTGGATTGGTTAGAAAGGCTCCCCAATCATTCCATCACAATATGGGATAAATTGGCGGACAAGTTTATTTCCAATTTCTTTTCACCGAGTCACATGGCGGTGCTTTGGGATGAAATTTTGGCTTTCAAGCAGGAGCCAATGGAACCCTTGCATGAAATATGGGAGAGATTTAGAACAATGGTGAAAGAGTGCCCAAATAATGATATGACGGATGTGATGATTCAACAAACCTTTTATCGGGGCATCAACAACACTAATCAATGCATTGTGAACCAATTGGCCAGAGGCAACTTTATGAATCTTCCTTACAATGAAGCTTGTGATGTTTTGGATAAAATGGCCGACACTTCTTCGGCAAGGCAAAGCCAAGCAAATTTGCCCGAAGGTGACCCCACGGTCATCCATTTGCATAAGGAGTTGCATGACCATTGTCAAGTTATTGCCGAGCTCACTACCACTATGGATCAATTGGTGAAGGCGCAATTGCAACAAGTCTAAAATCCTCGCCAAGTCAATGCCATGGAAGGAGTGAATGTGCTTAAGAGAAGGCAAAGAGGGCAACAATCTCAAGGAAATTGTGATCAATATGATGATGGTGATGGTTTCTGAAATGAGTGTTATGATGAGCAAAGTGAAGAGGTTCAATATGTCAATAACTATCAAGGCAATCAAGACAACTCTTCAAATCAACAATGGCGACCCCAAGGAAATTGGGGCAATCAACAAGGTGGTGGCAATTGGAACAACAACAATCAAGGCGGAAATTTGGGGAACAATAATTCGGGAAACCAAGGGAATTGGAAAGGAAATAACAACAACAATTGGAATAACAACAATGGTCAAGGCGGGTGGAATAACAATGGAAATCAAGGCAACCGGGGGCAAGGTTTTCAAAGGCCCCCGATGTATCAACAACCAAACAATCTGCCTCCATTTCAATCTCAAGGGTCTAGTTCTTTGGGTAATAATATGGGAAGAATAGAAATGATGTTCGAACAAATGATGAAGAAGAACCAAGACTCCAATGCTCAATTGGCTTACCACAATACCTCTATTCGGAACTTGGAGGTGCAATTAGGCCAAATCACTCAATCGTTGAATACTCGACCTAAAGGTGCTCTACCAAGTAATATGGTAGTAAAACCGAAGGGAGGTAACAATCATGTGATGGCGGTTACAACAATAAGTGGGAGAGGCGGTGATGTGCATGCCTCGAAAGAAAATCAAGTTGTGGATGATGATGTTGGGTTCCAAGAAGATGTGAGTCCTTTGATAGTTGAAGATTTGGTTGAGACCAATATAAACAATGAACTGAGGATAGATATTGATGAGGCCGAGGTGGAAACACAAGATGTCGTGAACCCGTCTAGGGAATACGTGATTGATATACCCGAGCCGGTGGTGCCCAAAGCCAAGGCATCGTTGCCTATGCCACCTCCACCTTATCCTCAACAGTTAGCAAAGCAAAAGGGTGATAACCAATTCAAAAAGTTCACTGAAATGATGAAGAGTCTTACAATCAATATGACTTTGGTGGAGGCACTTGAGCAAATGCCAGGGTATGCAAAGTTTATGAAGGGTTTGGTAACAAAGAAGAGGTCAATGGAGTGTGAAACAATTAAGATGACTCATCAAGTGAGTGCTATCATACATTCTATGACCCCAAAACTTAAAGACCCCAGAGCTTTTACTATCCCTTGTACTATTGGTAGTGCAGATTTTGCAAAGGCCCTTTGTGATTTGGGGGCTAGCATAAATTTGATGCCTTATTTGGTCTTCAAGACCTTGGGAATTGGACAACGTCGAACGACCTCAATGAGACTTCAAATGGCAGATCGATCGATGAAGCGACCCTTGGGCATAATTGATGATGTTCTTGTTCGTGTTGATAAATTCATATTACCGGCCGACTTTGTCATCTTGGATTGTGAAGTGGACTTTGAAGTCTCGATTATTCTTGGGATACCTTTCCTAGCTACGGGGAAGGCATTGGTTGATGTTGAAGCGGGTGAGTTGACTTTCCGTGTAGGGGATGAGAAGGTTGTTTTCCATGCTTGCAAATCAATGAGACAACCCAATAGCACCGAGGTGTGTTCATTTGAGGACATTGTCACATCTGTGATAGTGGATGACACAAGTTCCATGATTAATATTGAAGATCCCTTTGAGGTTGTGCTTCTTAATATGGATGTCAATGATAAGCAAGTAGAGTGGAATGCGTGAATGCTTTGCACGGTATGGGCTCATATTCTTATGAGCGTAGGAAATTGTCCTTGGATCTTGAAAATCGGAAAACTCCACCAACTAAGCCATCCATTGAGGAGCCACCAGTGTTGGAGTTAAAACCACTTCCTCCACACCTCAGGTATGAGTTCTTGGGCTCAAATTCTACTTTACCAATTATTATTTCTTCTTTCCTCACTAACTTGCAGGTAGACACCAACTTAGCGGTTCTCAAAAGGAGGAAAAAAGCAATTGGGTGGACATTGGCCGACATTCGGTGAATAAGCCCCGCATTTTGTATGCATAAAATTATCTTAGAGGATGATTCAAGGCCTTCCTTAGAACATCAAAGGAGGCTAAATGAAGCAATGCAAGAGGTGGTGAAGAAAGAAGTGATCAAGTGGCTTGATGTGGGTGTGGTGTATCCAATCTCTGATAGCTCATGGACTTCTCTGGTGCAATGTGTACCGAAGAAAGAAGGGATAACGGTGGTGACAAATGACAACAAAGAACTTATTCCCACTCGGAAAATTACCGGGTGGAGAGTTTGTATGGACTACCGGAAACTCAACAAGGTGACCCAAAAGGATCATTTCTCGTTGTTGTTCCTTGACCAAATGCTTGATTGCCTTGCGGGGCGAGCTTTCTATTGCTTTTTGGATGGGTATTCAGGCTATAATCAAATCTTAATTGCCCCGGAAGACCAAGAGAAGACCACTTTCACATGCCCATATGGTACATTTGCTTTCTCCCGGATGCCATTCGGGTTGTGCAATGCTCCGGCAACCTTCCAACGTTGCATGATGGCTATTTTTACCGACATAGTGGAAGACATATTGGAGGTCTTTATGGATGATTTTAGTGTGGTTGGTGATTCCTTTGAAGAATGCTTGGTAAAGTTGGATAGAGTCTTGGCCCGATGTGAAGAAACTAATCTCGTTCTCAATTGGGAAAAATGTCATTTTATGGTTGAAGAAGGTATAGTGTTGGGTCACAAGATTTCTAAGCATGGGATTGAGGTATACAAGGCTAAAATCGAGGTGATTTCGAGGCTTCCTCCCCCCACTTCTGTCAAAGGGGTGAGGAGTTTCCTTGGGCATGCCAGGTTCTACCGGAGGTTTATCAAAGATTTCTCGAAGGTTGTGAATCCCCTTTGCAAGTTGCTAGAGAAAGATGCTAAAGTTTGTTTTTTGATGAAAAATGCATGGAGGCTTTTGAACTTTTAAAGAACAAGTTGACCACCACCCCGATCATTACCGCACCCAATTGGAGTTTGCCCTTTGAACTAATGTGTGATGCAAGTGACGTTGCGGTGGGGCGGTGTTAGGTCAACGAGTTAGCAAAATGTTCCATCCCATGTACTACGCAAGTAAGATTATGAATGAAGCTTAATGGAATTACACAGTAACGGAGAAGGAATTGTTGGCCATTATATTTGCCATGGAGAAATTTAGGCCATATCTTATGGGGGCCAAGGTAATTGTGCACACCGACCATGCCGCCCTTAGGTATTTGATGACCAAGAAAGATTCCAAGGCAAGATTGATGAGATGGGTGTTGCTTCTTCAAGAGTTTGACTTAGAAATAGTGGACCGAAAGGGAAGTGATAACCAAGTTGCGGACCATTTGTCCCGCTTGGAGGAAGAAGGAAGGCCATGTGACGGCCTTGAGATAAATGATACATTCCCTGACGAGCAACTTCGTTTCATGTCAATGTGAGACATGCCATGGTTCACGGACATTGCCAATTTCAATGTAATTGGAATTGTCCCGTGTGAGCTCTCTTCCAACCAAAGGAAGAAACTCAAACGGGATAGTTTGAATTTTTATTGGGATGATCCGTACTTGTTTAAGAGTTGCACGGATGGTGTGATTAGAAGGTATGTCCAGGAAGGTGAACAATCGAGTATTTTGGAGGCTTGTCACTCCTCCCCTTATGGTGGCTATCATGGAGGGTGAGGATGGCTTCGAAAGTTTTGATTTGCGGTTTCTATTGGACGACTTTGTTTAAGGATGCTAGTGATTTGGTAAAAAGATGTGATCAATTCCAACGAGAGGGAGGGATTTCCAAGAAAGACGAGATGCCTCTTAACACAATTCTTGAAGTTGATATCTTCGATGTTTGGGGTATTGATTTTATGGGTCCTTTTGTTAGCTCGTGTGGGAACACTTACATTCTTGTAGCAGTGGACTATGTGTCAAAATGGGTTGAGGTCGTGGACTTTCCTAATAATGAAGCTAGGAGTGTGGTGGCATTTCTTAAAAATAGCATCTTCACAAGGTTTGGTACACCCCGGGCAATCATTAGTGATGGAGGATCGCACTTTTGTAATAAAGCTTTTAATACCTTGCTCTCCAAGTATGGTGTTAATCACAAAGTCTCTACACCTTACCATCCGCAATCAAGTGGTCAAGTTGAAGTTTCAAATAGAGAAATCAAGAGCATCTTGTCCAAAACTGTCAATGCCAATAGGACCAATTGGTCCAAAAGGTTAGATGATGCTTTATGGGCTTACCAGGCCACTTACAAGACCCCAATTGGTATGTCGCTGTACCGGTTGGTGTTTGGGAAAGCATGTCACCTACCAGTGAAATTGGAGCATAAGGCTATGTGGGCCTTGAGGAAGCTTAATATTGAGTGGGATGTTCCGGCCAATCTTCGTGTTGAATAACTAAATGAACTTGATGAATTCCGGCTCCATGTATACTCTAGTCCGTCCTTGTATAAGGACAAGATGAAGTACTTGCATGACAAATATGCTCATGGAAAGGAGTTCAAGGTTGGTGATTTGTTCCTCTTGTTCAACTCCCGTCTAAGGTTGTTTCCCGGAAAGCTGAAATCAAAGTGGAGTGGGCCATTTGAAGTTGTATGTGTAACCCCATTTGGTGCTCTAGATTTCAAGAACAAAAGTGGTTAAGTCTTTAGGGTGAATGGACACCGTGTCAAGCATTATCTTGGGAAGATTGATGATACCCATGTGTTGGTTGTGGTTCATTTCATTTGATGTGATAGTAACCCGCGTCGTGCCGCGACGTTAAATTAGGCGCTTCTTGGGAGGCAACCCATGTGTTTTTCTTTTTATTTTATTTTATTTTCTTGGTAGTTAGGATTAATTTTTGAGCTAATTGGTTGTTAGATGTTGCAGGGATTGAGTTGATGCAGTGCAGGGCATAAGTGCAAAAATGTCAAGTCTTTGAAGTTTCCAGTGCGGCCGCACATCCATTTTGTGCGGTACGCACTGGTGTAAGCAAGATATGTTGACTCTCTGAAGTTTGCCACCGTGGCCGCATTGAATTTTGTGCGGTCCGCGGTGGACCTCCGCGGCCACGGTAGCTTTTGTGCTATCCACAGAGGTTGCCTTCTCAAGTTTCAATGAACAAACCCAGCGCGGTCCGCGGTCCATTTTGTGCGGCCGCGCTGGTAGGTAAGGATGGAGCCCACACCTTTTTCTATAAATAGAGCCCCAAGGGCACCCTTTACCCTTTTCTAACTCTTAACACTCAGAAGCCTAAAAAGCACTGTTCACACTCCCACTTGATCGTAATTCTTGTTTACATTGATTTGTTGCATTCCATATTCACAATTTGGTAACATTTCATCCATTTTTCATTAATTAATCTTATATTCTCATTTTATTTTCTTGCCCAGTAGTTTTAGCTTCTTTTTCTTCTTGTAGATTCTTCTTTTTCATTTATTTGTTAGCTTAGGGTAATTTAAATGTTGGGTTTATGTGTTGGGCATTCATATTGACTGGGTAAAATTGAGTAGGGACACATTAGGTGAAAAAACTTGAATAAATTGGCAAAAATTGGAAACCCTAACTCAGTGCCCTAATTGTGTACCCATTGCAGACCGCGGTTACTTTTGTGCGGTCTGCGGTGTTGATGTTCTGAGAGATTGTCCTGTGCCAGCACGACCGGATTGCACTTTATTCAATCCGCTCTAGCCTACTGTAACCGCATCCCATTTTGTGCGAACCGAGGTGGGGAGATTCAGAGAGATGATTTCTGGGCCTTTTACCCAACGCGGTCCGCGGTGCCCCTTGTGCGGCCGCACTCCCTTTTGTGCATGCCGCGGTGCTATGTTCTGCAACTAATTCTGCAATCTCTTCTTCTGCTGTCTGCAATTCAAATTCAATGCCTGTTTCACTGCCTGTGCTTATACTAACCCTGTTTGATATGTATGCTTGTAGATGATGGTAAAACAACGAGGTGGCAAGGGATCACAACAACGAGGTGGCAAGGGATTTCCTCCCGAGGGGGAAAAGGAAAGAGAGTGGTAAAACTCACTCCCAAAGCTCGGGAAAATATCAAAAAGACCCAGAAGTTTATAAAAGCTGCAAATAAAGATGCTTCCCATTCTTTCGGGAGTGAGTATATGCCATCCCAGGACATCTCCTCGGACTCAGTCCCAACTCACATCACCACCCACTTCCAACTAACTGATACTCCTCTAGCATCACCCACTATCAAGAGGCCGGTGAATGTAGTTTTTGATTCTTCTGAGGAGTCGGGAGTAGGTAATGGGGCGACTCTACCTCCCCCACAGCTTCATTATCTGGGGAGAGTGCAGGCGGAGATGAGGAGAAGGTACAAGGTGGTGAAGGTGGTGAACCTCAGATATGAGGAATTGCCCGAACTAGAAGGCCTGAGGTGTGGGAAGACAGATTTGTGAGCCAAGTTGCTTATCATAAATTTAGGGAGTGGTGGCCGGTGAGACACTTGATACCGGAGAGAAGCTTCATTAACAATGACCTATTACCCCACAACCCTAGTGTGTAGAGGGAGTTTAGAACTAGAGTGGGCTGGAAGTTTTTCATGGAGAAGTGTATTGATTCTAATGAACACATGGTCAGGGAGTTCTATTGTAATGTAGCCCATATTGTCAAAGGCTCCAAAGTGACCAAGGTTCGAAACAAGAAGGTGTTGTTTGACGGGCAATCTCCGAATAGCTATTTGGGCTTCAATGAAGAAAATGAGTCACTATATCTAGCAAAGTTGGTGATGGGCGAGGAGGTCCATCCATGGTTAACCCAGTACCTGGCAATCCCAGGTACGATGCCTGATTGGTTGACTGTGGGGGTTAAAATTTTGAGGGGGACCCTGAACTTTGAAGCTAAGGGTTGGGAGACTTTTATTTGTAGCAAGCTAGACCCTACTACACATGACCAGACTCTTCTTATCTCCCAGGCTGTGTTGGTTGCATCAATCATGGTGGGTTACCCCATCAATGCGGGGAATATGATGTCCTGCATCATCTCTCTTGTGGGTGCGGAAGCTAATCGGAACTACCCTTTCCCTAACACCCTCTCTATGTATTTCCATGACTTGGAGGTAGAGAAGAAGAGGTATGATGTCAAAACCAAACCAGTGGCTCCTTTCTCATGGTACAGTTTGAGAGGGCCAAACAACCCCAAGGACAAGAACTACAAGCCTCCTGCTTCTGCCCCAACTGGCCAGTATGAAGAGCCAGTTGAGGTAGAGACCTCCACTGAGCCTGCCTCCACAATTGTTGTCATGCCTCCCGGACCTTCCACTTCTGCTGATGTGCCTCCAGACCCTTCCACCTCAGCTGGCCCGGAGATTTCATCTTCCCGGGCCCACCTTATCACTGGCCACAGACTACACCAGACACTTTAGAGGTTGAACAACTGGATGTTTACTGCTTCATCCAAGTTATCCACTTTGACCTCCACCATTGCAGCTCAGTCGGCTCCTCCTCCAGTCCAGGTTCCACAGTCTATAGAGGATGATTTGAAGAAGTTGCTTGATAACCAGGAGAAGATCCTCAGCACCAGGCCGAGTTGGTGAAGGCAGTGGCTTCTCATGGCAAGGCTCTCAAAGAGCTTGCCAAGGAGCACAAGAAGTTGCGCAAGACACAGGCTTCCAGAGAGTCTGTGAAGGAGCTCAGCCAGATGTAGAGAGACTGAAGGCAGATCATCTGCCTTTAGATATATTATTTGAGGACCCAGAAGTCTCAACAACAGCTCCAGCAGCAACCACAGTTCAGGAGCGGTCAAAGAGGCCTATTAAGAGGAAGAGGACTATCCCGAGAGCAGATGATGCCATCATCCAGTTTGTGGACCCACCAGAGGCTTCCACCAGTCAACCACAGGATGCACCTGAATCACAACCTGTCCAGGTCCAGGCCCCAGTCCCAGCAGTTGAGTAGCAGGATACCGAGAACCAGTCTGAAGTTCCCGTGCATACAGAGGACCCGGGGACTACTGATGATCCCATGCAGATGGACACGGCTTAGGGAGCCTTCATATCCTTTGATTAATTTTTTGCTGCTTATTTTTTGTGATTATTTTTGCTTTAGTTGGCATTGGGTAGAATGTCAGCTTTTATTTGTGGGGTGCGCCCTACTTTTTATCCGGATGATTGTATATATTAGCTGACTTAGTTTATGTTTCTGTTGATTTTCCATTTGGTCTGTATATAAATTTACATTTAGTTACTCTTATCATACTTTTTATCTTCTCTTTGGTCTGTATATAAAGTTACATTTTTGTATATATTCATCCCCCGTTGTATATTCTAATCCTTTATTGTAAATATTCATTCTATTTTCTATTTTCGTACAAATTTTTCATTTTTGGCTTAGTAGATAAGCTCGCAGCCTTTTTGTCTCATTTTTGCCGCTTTCAATAAGCCCTTGATTTTCTTAATGCCATAGTTCTTTCCAAGGGTGGAGTATTGTATGAACCGGGTGGCTCTTCCCGATAATAGATGGCGTGACAACTTTCTTAAGGGTTTGATTCCATTTTTTATTTTTCTTTTATTTTTAGTAGTTTATAGTTAAGGGTACCTCAAGCATAGCTTCACTTGGGCCTAACACATTTGCCTTTGATACCATGGTCAAAGACAAGTTGTTGTGTTTAGGATGGTAAAAGTAGTGACCTTGAGAGTCTTGTGTTGACCAAACAAACATTATGTGGTCTTTCGGGACTATTTTGTGCTCAATCGTGTCTAAGGTTGTTGTGGGCCCTCGACTATATGTCTTTAGCAATCCTTGTGTGTGTGGTGAGAAATCGAATTTTGAGCCCAAGTCCCGAGCCAATGGTCTAGAACTTGCCCTGAATGTTTGTTGAGGCAAAATTTTGAGTGAAATTCGACTTAAGAAGTGATTATAGGCTCTCCTTGATCCAAATGATAAGTTTAGCAATTCCATAGCCTACCAATGAGATAATCCCTAGCTAACCCTTTTGAGCCTTAAACCTTTTTCTTTCAAGAACCAATGCTACAAGACTATACCCGTTCTAAATTCTACCCTCTCTTGGCACCCAAATCTTCCCTTGAGTAATGGCAAAGTCTAAGTTTGGGGGGAGAGACAAGAAAGGAAACAAAGCGGTAAAAAGTTACAAAAGCAAAAGAAATGGAAGGCAATGAAAAAGAAAGAAAAGAAAAAGACAAAAAGAAAACCCAATGTGAACAAGAATAAAAAGGGATTCAAGGAAAACAAAAGTAAAAAAGGTGTAGAAAAAGTAGAAAAAGGAGAAATATTTTGAATTGCATAAGAAAGAGTGACAATGCGTCTCTCTAACCCCTTGAAAGGAAGTGAAATACTCAAAAAGTCAAGAGAATTATGCCAAAATGAATCAAAAGAAGTGCTTTAGGGAAGTTGGAACCCATATAGACCAACAACTTTTCCTACCCTCAACAAAAAGCCTTCATATTGACTCCACAAAAGCCTTATATGATCTTGAGTTGGATAACACTCGCATTAGTGGATACTTACATGAGGGTCAAGCATATGGTACTTAGAGCCGGACTTGTGACCTTTCCTTGAGAGAGACGAGTGAACTCCCATTAACCTCGGTTTGTGTGCTTATACTCTAAAAGGTGAGGTTTGCTTAGGGAGAGTTAAGGATGTATGAGTTTGGCTTCCACAGCGATCAAAGTAATTGAGAGAGTCCTTTGATGTCATGAGTCAATTCTTGATGCTCTTGTGCCACACTTTATCCATAGTTTATAAAGTTTAAATGTTGTTAATGATCCATTTATATTGAGGGCAATTGTTAGTCCCAATTGATGCTTGTTGAGGTTACTTTAGGTCAGCTGAAATTATGTGGATTTGCCCTTAAGGGGTGGGTCTTATTTTGTTTGCTTGAGGACAAGCAAAAGCTTAAGTTTGGGGGAGTTGATAAATAGGGATTTTGCCATGTTTTATGCTCCTTCTTGCTTACGCTTTGGTTATAAATTATTACAAAATAGTCCTAAAAGGCTCATAAGTGTGCTTGATTGCAGGTTTGATCAACAAAGTGATGAAATGTCAAGGATTAGCTCAAAAAGGAGTAAAATCGGCTCAAGTGTCAAAGACCAAGCAATCTGAAGGAAAGCAGGCCTAGTGCAGGCCGTGCAAAGTCGAATGCGGATGCACTAGGAGATTTAGAAAGTTGGTATAATAGGTTTCAGGCAACACGGCCACGATACACATCTCGCAGTCCACGGTGAAGGCTCCGCGGCCGCACAACCTTTTTGTGCGGTCCACGGACGAGAGAGAGATCAAGAACTGCCAAATCAAAGCAATGCGGTCCGCGGTCCTGATTGTGCGGACCGTGCCAGATCCTTCCGTGGCCGCGGTCCATTCTACGCGGTCCGCGGAGCCCAACTTTAGAGAGCTAATTTTGGAAGTTCAAGAGCCTAGTGCGGTTGCGGTCCATTTTGTGCGGCCCGCACTGACCCTGCAAGGGTATTTTTGTCCAGTTTTTCCAGCCTAGTATAAATAGAACATTTTACCATTTTAGGTCATCTGTTATTTCCAGAACTGATCTGCGCTCATGAGAACATCTTTTGTAGTCATTTTTGGCACCTTAGCTTCAAATTAACGATAGACTCTTGTAATTTAAGTTAGCATTTAGTTATTATGTCTTATTCTTCATCAATTTCTTTATTTTCTTGCTCAAGCATGAGTAGCTAAACCCATTAGCTAGGGTTGTGGCTCAACCTTAGTGTGGGTAATTGATGGGTGTTGCCATCTAGGGTTAGATTAACCATGGGTGTTTGTTATTTGGGTTAGTTTCATGTTTTAGTTTAGAATTGGTGGTTGCAATCACTAATTCAAGCTTTGTGGGTTTAACTTTTCTTGAGAAAGAGAGTCTATGACCCCAAAATTGACCCAACAAGGAATTGGGATGGACTCATAAGAAATGATAGTCCCAATTAACGGGTTAAATCTCGAGAGAGTAATCACCCCACTTGAACCCTAGTTGCTTGTCCTAATTTGCCTACCTGTTTGGTCTCGAGAGAGTCAATTGGGTAAAATCACTCTCTCTACCGAGAGGTGTGAGAGTGGGTAAAATTGTGCAACGGTTATAGCATAAGCCCCAAATATGTCAATCGAACCTTAGTAACATCTACCTGTCAATTAACCACCTAGGTGATGTCACGACCCTAGTGCCTTTCTTCCCATTAGATACAACTTTAGCAATCATTTTGTAGCATAATCTAGCTTCAATTAGTAGTTTTATAATAGTAATTTGTAGTTTAAAAACCCAAAAATGAAGAGAAAATCATCTAAGATCTCACACGCAACTCTATCCTATGTAGATACCCGAATTCCCTTCTAGCTCTCTGAGGATTCGATCCCGACCCTCATATCGGGTAAAATCTATTGTGACCCTCTTCTCCTACTCTTTAGTAGTGTGGAGTTAGCTGCAATCACGTTTTGGCCCCTCCAGGAGTCTGCACATTCCTAGTGAGCGCAAGTAGCCATTGTGACATGAGATATAGCCCGAGGGGCTGGTATTGTTCTGTGATATTGCCTGAGGGGATGATTTGATGTTATTGTGCCCGAGGGGCAGTGCTTATGTATTTACCATTCCTAGTTGTTTTTCCTATCTATTGTTGACTGCTTAAAAAGGTGTTTTATGAGATTTTATTGTTAAATTATGTTACTGATTGTGTTATGCCTTTGATAGCTAAATGTTGTGTTTAACGTGATTTTATATTGTTCAGTCTTCGTTTATTCTTATTACTCACTGAGTGGGAAGTACTCACTTTACTCCCTGCACCTCTGTGTGCAGATTCGGATGCTACAGGTCCTGCTACTGAGGGTTGACAGTTCCAGCAGATCTTTGGAGGTTTACTAGGTAGCTGCTTGGCGATTCACAACCCAGTGCAACCTCTCTCTATCTTATTTCTTTTCTGATTCAGTTATTTTAGTAGTGGAGTAGACTTTCAGACTGGTAGTATTGCTTCAGATGCTCATGACTGGTGACACCCCGATGTCGGGCTGTGTTGGCTTTTATTTCCGCAAACTATACTATTAAATACTTATTTTGGGATTTTATTTCATATTAAAGACTAAGTAGTTATTATTTTAATTACTTAAAGTGAATTGGAAGTGAGTCGGCGAGCCTTGTTTTCATGAGAGGCGTCATCACGACCGATTTGGATTTAGGGTCGTGACACACTTGTATGGCATTTTGATTCTTAATAATATACTACCATTATTACTTTGTGTTCTAATGCTCTTTTTATGGAATAAATTTATGTACCCTAAGATTTTTTTTAACTTGAATAAGAATTTTACTCATATGATGAATTTAAAAAATAATTGAATCGGATTTCTTGCTAAATAATTAATTAAAGATTATTTATTTGATTTTAACATAAAAAATAATTTTTTTATGTTGATTTAGATTTTAATATGAGTCCATATATTGCCTTGAATATTTAATCTTAAATATAATGTTATTCGCCATAAATTTTATTTTCAAAGAGTAAAAGATTGATATGACATTTTACTTTTAGATCTTTATGTTTTTAGAATTATTAGTGGTATTGACTCTTACCAACTATTTTTTTCTCTTTCTCACACATTTATATCCTTAAATATTTTCTTAGTTGTTGTTTAATACTTGAGTATTTTTCAATATTACACAAAAAATTGGTTAAAAAATATTATTTTAGTAGGAAAATAGTTCAAATATAATATAAAAATATATATCGTGGGGGTATTTTTGTCTCAATTTCAACTCTTGATGCGGTCCATTTAATATTATTTTATTTTTCTTGGTATTGGACATTATGGAGTGATAATGTATTGCGTATACGAAGGAGTCTTATGAAATTTGATTTTATTAAACCTACATATTTTTGAATAAGAATTTAATATACAAAATTTTGGTAATCTTAAAGTCTTAAATATTAAAAATTAGCATAGAAGGTATTATAATCCAAAAAATAGGTTATTGCAGTTATGTCCTCTTCCTATGAGTTCTTCCATTTAATAATTTATGGTTATTTCGGTATATTAATATTATATTTATGCTTTTATAATAATACAAGCTCTCTCTTCTCTAAATGAATTTGAATAAAAAAAAACATTCTCAAATTGAATAGTAGGACATTATAATACATTTTTCAATTAAATTAGTAATAGAAATTTGTAATAAGTATATCCCGAAAGTAATAGAATTACATGCCTAAAGATATTTATTTGTTCAATTTTATATGAATTAGATAACCCGAAAGTAATTATACTAATAGGATTCCTAAAAGTAATCATGTAGGATTCCTAAAATGTAGTATTTATGTCCTAAAACTAATAGGATTATAAGACTAATACTTAGAATTTCGGTTCTATCCTTTAAAATTATAAGGTTATTCCAATATTATATTTATGTTTATATATATATATATATATATATATATATATATATATATATATATATATATATATAGATTAGGTCTAGTAACAGATAGCAACGGTTTGTATTCATGCTTTAGTTTGAAATAAAGGATGAGTTTGAAGAAGCAAACGATCTTAAAATGCGCATTATATTGTATTATACGTACCAAGAATGCATGGACAAACATGATTGATTGCTCGAGAAGTCATACTTTCCAAATGCAAGACGTGTGTCGACCTACATGCACTTTAATTTCACTTATTATGAATTAATTATCTGTTATAATATAAATAATAGGTAGGAATAAGTAATCTAGCTAAATACAGTGTGACTGCTACAATTTCTTTAAAAGAGCTATAAACGGCTTTTACCTAAATTTGATGTACAGATATACACTCATATTATGGTATAAAAATTTACTTAAGTTTTATAACCAATACTGAAGCTAGTTTAATGTATTACAAAGTGGGAAATGCGCATCTTTATCCTCAATTTTTTTGTGTCGAGTTAAAAATTGTTCAATGAACTACGGATGGTGCACTTGGAAATAACATAGGGGATTACTAAACTTATGTTTTATGTTTTTAATGTAATTTCAATTTTAATGTATCCTCCTTTTATGTACTTTAATTATAATGTATTTTTATTTTATGTATTGTTAATTTTCTTTTTTAAATTTTAGTTTTCACTTTTTAATTTTAGCAACATTAGATATCTTACATTTGTATTTATTATTTTTAAATAATGGTTATATTTCTTTTTATACAATTATAATAATAATAAAATTAATTTATAATTTTATATAAATATAATATATACAAAAATTAATATATCAAAAAATAGGATATAAAATTTAAATTATAAAGATCTTAATATAAAAGTTAATTATATATACAATATATGATAAATTAAAAGTCCCAAAATAAAAAAATTGAATAAAATAATATTAAATCAAATATTAGAATGATGAATAGTTTGGTGCAACATTATTCATGCTCTATAATAGTGCAAAAAATGGTGTTGCATTGGAGCAAAAAAAATATCATTTCTTATACCAAATTTAGATTTAGTGCAAGATTTAGAGTAACGTTGGAGATGCGCTAAGCTAGATATTGGTGGATCGGTTGGGATGAATAAAAGAGTGTTTTAAGTATGAAAGTATATCATTTTCTTAAACAGAGTCAAAAAGAAAAATCAGTGGAATATTCTGCCCAAAAGGATTGTCTATTTTTTTTAATCAGCAGCGACAGCACTATACTAGTACTTTTCTCGGTGTTTTGCTTTCACATTCCACTTTGTCGTAAGCAGTGCTATCCATAATTCAAATGTCAAACACAGAATCTCAAATTTTGTTTTTACTGTCCAAGCCCTCCTTCTTCCATCTTAAGAGTAGTTCTTTCCGTTATTAAGCAGAATTCAAATTTAAAGCCAAAAGTTCTATTTAAAAGGTCTAACTTTTATCACTATAGTGTATTGGGAAAAATTGAGTTCATATATATAATTGATTGAAAAATGACACGTCATGACACGTAGACCGATCAAAAAATAACAATCAGCAAAGAATAGTTAAAGAGGCACGAGTTAAAACAGACACGAGCAGAGATTGAAGAGACTCGGTGCTCGGACCTCTCTATGTTCAAAAGTCAAGATAAGAGAATGAACCTGATAGCAAAAGAGGGTACGGATACGGTAATTAATAGGCATTAATTACGGAAAATGTTAGAGAATCTGTATTGAATTACAATGATTACCATTCATAACGTAGCATTAAATGTCATTAATTATCTATAATGGCCTTATTATGATATAAGCAAAACGTATTACCTAGAAATAGCTATAAAAGGGAAAAGCTGATCATTTGTAAGGATACAAAATACTATCGAAATACACTGATTTACTTTGCTTTCTATTCGGCTATTATTTAAATCAATTATTCCTATTTCTACTTAATTATCAGTAACTCGAGTTCTCCTAAAATAAGCTCTGACCGAAGTCCCAATTTTTGGTTAAACAAATTGGTTCTGTTGTTGGGACTCTGATAATCATTTTGCTTTCTTAAGACAATTATCTTACCAAACAATTTACTATGTCGAATATCAACGACAACTGTCAATAAGATCTTCAGCAATAAGAAAATAATGTGGGTGACAGGACCCCACCCCCTTCACCACGTGATTCACAACGTCAGTCACGAGAAGGAACTCCAGATGGCTCTGAGACAAATAATGGGGTTGCAAATCAAAACGGAGTCGAGGTGAATCAAAATGCTGGAGTTGCGAACGACCAAGCACTTGATGATGCCCTAAAAAATCTAATCGCTCAACAAGTCAATAATGCTCTCCGTACTTTTACCAGCCAGTTGCCAGTTGCGCCACCAACACCAACTCCGAATCAGAATACTTTGAAAAACCCACATTCTGGACTCGTTCACTCAGGCACTGGTGGAACTCCAAGCGAGTCTCGTGATGGCAAACCAAGTAACATAGTTAATTCTTATTTACAAAATTTAGTTCTAACCCTGCAGAAGCAGCTCAAGGAACAAAACGATCACATATAGTAAATAACTGGATTAGCGCCTGTAATCAAAGGAATAGACATGGATAAATACTCACAACAACCATGGAAGCCTAGTGCTGCTCCGGTGCCGATCCCGAAGAAGTTTAAGATGCCTGATATTCCAAAGTATGATGGCACAATTGATCCATGAGACCACGTGACTGCATTCACGACTGGTGCAAAAGGCAACGATTTAACCAAACAAGAAATTGAATCAGTGTTGGTCAAGAAATTTGGTAAACCACTCACCAAGGGAGCATTGACCTGGTATTCTCTCTTACCCAAAAATTCTATAAATCTATTGCTGAGCTTGCAGATTCTTTTATCAAAGCACATTCGGGAGCTCAAAAAGTTGAAAAGAGAATGGAAGATATTTTCAAAATCAAGTAAGGAGATTCAGAGTTGCTTAGAGAGTTCGTAGATAGATTCCAGCATGAAAGAATGATGTTACCACGCATACCAGATAACTGGGCAGCTATAGCCTTTGCTAGTAATTTCAATGAGAAAAGCTCAGAAGCCACGAGACGACTCAAGGAAAGTCTTCGTGAATTTTCAGCAACAACTTGAAATGACGTGTACAACAGATACAGCACGAAGCTAAGGATAGAAGAAGATATTATCTCACGATCCCAAAAAGAGGAAAAGTTAAGTTCGAGACGTGCAGAAATCGAAAAAAGGTTCGGTAAAAATAGATATAAACCATATATGGGCCCAGCAGGAAAAGATTCATGATCAAAGCAGGACAATTCAAGGTATGATCATAGATCGAGGAATAGAGAGTTGGATTCATCATCGAGGTTTGGAAACAATCAAAACACGCGAGAGACGCGAGACGATGATAGAAACTTGAAGGCAAGATTTGGCGGTTACAATTTTAATGTCAGCACTTCCGAGTTAGTAGCCATATTAAGAAGCATGGGTGATAAGGTGCGGTGGCCAAAAGAAATGAGATCAAATCCAAATAGACGTTATCCCGACCACTGGTGTGAATTTCACAACGATCATGGTCATAAGATAGCAGATTGCTATAAGGAGAAGTCGACCATCTATTAAAGCAAGGGTATCTTACTAAATTATTTAGTGAAAAGGAAAGCAAGCATACATGAAGAACAAGCAAGAACCCCCTAAATCTCCTTCTCCGAAAAGGACTGTTAATGTTATAAGCTAGGGCGAGGAAATCAATGGCATAACATATACGACGGCCAATAAAGTTTCTAAAGTTACTATTGCCCACGGGAAGCGGGATCGACACATTTTGGTGGAAGAAAGTATTATATTTGATGATGCAGATGCGGACGACATGTTAACTCCACATAACGATGCACTGATAATCTCTCTACTTGTACATGGTACTAATGTGAAACGAGTTTTGATTGATCCAGGTAGTTCCGTGAACATTATTTTGCTAAGAGTACTAAGCGAGATGCATGTTGAAGATAAGCTAGTACCTAAGGTACGTACTTTGTCTGGCTTCGACTATTCAAGCGTAGTAATAAAGGGGCAGGTAATCTCACAACATTCACAGAAGGGGTGGTCAAAGATATGAAGTTTTAGGTGGTAGATATGGAAATGGCTTACAATATGATTCTCCGGAGACCGTGGATCCATGAAATGAATGATGTTCCATCTAAATTGCATCAAGTTATTAAATTCCCATCACCGTGGGGAACACGTCAAATCCATAAGGATCAACAGATTTCTAGGAGCATCAATTCTGTAGCAAATTCAAAAATAAAAAACAAAGAAAAGTAGCAATTACAGATCCAGTTGAGGATACCATGGCACAAACCTCAACTGAACAAGGGTGAATAGGTGTGGACTCAAGGCCCGATTCCATTCAAGAGCCAGAAGAAAATGAAAATATCAAAACAACAAATGAAGAACTGGAGGCTGTAGAGTTATTTGCACAATGGCCTGAAAGAAAATTTTACATTGGGGCCAACCTAAGCCACGACATGAAAGGTAAGTTGATTGAATTTTTAAAAACTAATGTGGATTGTTTTGCCTGGTCCCATTTTGATATGATAGGAATACCCTCAGAAGTAATGACTCACAAGTTAAATGAAGACCCATCGTATCCACCTATCAAACAAAAGAAGAGAAAGCAAGGGACTTTCAAAAATCAGGTGATTCAAGATGAGGTTTAAAAACTATTAAAAATTGGGTCTATCCACGAGGTAAAGTATCCTAATTGGTTAGCCAATACTGTAGTAGTACCGAAAAAGAATGGCAAATGGTGAGTTTGTGTAGATTAGACCAACCTTAACAAAGTTTGTCCTAAAGATTCTTTTCCATTACCACATATAGATCAATTAATTGATGCTACTGCAGGACATGAATTGTTAAGCTTTTTATATGTGTATTCAGGGTACAATCAGACCAAAATGGATCCCCTAGACGAAGAAAAAACTTCATTTATAACAAACATGGGGACTTACTGTTATGAAATAATGCCCTTTGGACTCAAAAACGCTGGTGCCACGAATCAAAGATTGATAACCAAAATGTTCCAAGAATATTTAGGAAAAACTATGGAAGTCTACATAGATGATATGCTTGTCAAATCTCAACAATTAGGAAATCACATATCACACTTGTCTGATACTACGAAAATTCAGTATGAAGCTGAATCCCGAGAAATGTGCATTCGGCGTCTCATCAGGTAAGTTTTTAGATTTTCTTGTTTCTAACTGTGGTATTGAAGTAAATCCCGCGCAAATTAAAGCCATAGAAAAAATTTCTGACATGCTTACAAATAAGAAAGAGGTGCAGAGACTAACGGGAAGAATTGCAGCCTTAGGGAGATTTATTTCCAGGTCATCAGAAAAATGTTTTAAATTTTTTTCGGCTCTTAAAAAGCAAGACCAGTTCGAATGGTCTGAAGAGTGTCAGCAAGCACTCAAAAACCTGAAGGCATACCTGTCACATCCACCGTTGCTCGCAAAACCAAAGGTCGGGGAAAGGTTACTTATTTATTTAGCCATTTCAGAAGTAGCTGTGAGTGTTGTTTTAGTTCATGAAGACCAAGGTAAACAATCTCTAATTTATTATATTAGCAAATCATTATTAGATGCGGAGACACGGTATCCTCAATTAGAAAAGCTTGCACTTGCGCTAATCATGGCATCTAGAAATCTAAGGTCTTATTTTCAATGCCACCCGATTTACGTAGTAACTACTTATCCATTGCGTAATATATTGCACAAACATGAATTATCAGGCAGGTTAGCCAAGTGGGCCATAGAAATGAGTGAATACGACATCACGTATCAGCCTAGAACCGCCATAAAATCTCAAGTGTTAGTAGATTTTTTGGCTAATTTTAGCCATGGGATACAATTAGAAGCTGAAAAGGAACTAAAAGTATTTAATGGGTCTAATCCGGGAATTTGGACCTTATTTACTAATGGCTCATCTAATGTGAAGGGGGGATGTTTAGGAATTGTTTTGGTACCACCTACGGGTGAAGTCATTCGACAAGCAATAAATTGTCACCTATAACTAACAATGAGGCAGAGTATGAAGCAGTGATTGCGCGTTTAGAACTGGCACGTGAACTTGGCTTTAATCAGATTGTAAATAAAAGCGATTCACAGCTCGTGGTTAATCAAATGGTGGGGACTTATACAGCCAGAGAAGTACGAATGCAGCAATACTTAGAGAAGACACGTGATCTGGTTAGACAATTCCAGATTTGGAAAGTCCTGCAGATACCAAGAGAGGAAAATGTCGAGGCAGACGCCTTAGCTAATCTCACATCTGTGGCAGACGTGATGAATAGCGAAAATGCTTCTGTAATTCACTTGTTTCATTCAGTACTCGATCATGAAAAAAATGAGGTAAATTTCAATAACTTAACCTGGGATTGGAGGAACGAAATTGTCACTTTTTTTGCAGTATGGAACCGTCTCTGAAGATAAGAAAAAGTCTCACGCGCTTCGAAAAAAGGTTGCTCGGTACTGTTTAAAGCAAGGCAATCTTTATCAAAAAATGTTCGATGGTCCCTTAGCGAGATGCCTCGGGCCTTCTCAAACAAAATATATGATGAGAGAGATACACGAGGGGCATTGTGGAAATCACGTAGGAGGAATATAACTAGTAAGAACCATGATTAGAGCAGGCTATTATTGGCCAAAAATGGAAGAAGAAGTGGAAAATTTCGTGGCTAAATGTGATAAATGCCAAAGATATGGTAACAAAATGCATAGACCTGCGGAGTTGCTACATCCTATTATTACACCATGGCCTTTTATGAAATGGGGGATGGACATCGTGGGTCCACTACCACAAGCAAAAGGCAAGGTAAAATTCCTACTTGTACTCACTAACTACTTTACTAAATGGGTAGAAGCAGGAGCATTTAAACAGGTACGAGGAAAAGAAGTCAGAGATTTCATTTGGCGAAATATCATATGTCGATTCGGTGTACCAAAGGAAATCGTGTGTGATAATGGCCCGCAATTTATAGGCGCACAAATCACAGAATTTTTTTCAAAGTTGGCAGATTAAAAGGATTACCTCAACACCTTATCATCCGGTGGGTAATGAACAAGTTGAATTAATGAATAAAGTCATAATAAACAATTTGAAGAAACATTGGAAGAATCCAAAGGTAATTGGCCAGAATTACTACCTAGTGTTTTATGGGCATATCGCACCACAGTAAAAACAAGCACGGGTGAAACACCATTTTCACTAGTGTACGAAGCTGAAGCATTGATCCTAGTAGAGATAGGGGAACCTAGCACGAGATATACACAAGCGACTGAGGAATCCAATAAAGAAGAAATGCGACTAAATCTTGATCTACTTGAAGGAAAAAGGGAAGCTGCATTAATAAGGATGGCAACACAAAAACAAGTCATGGAACGATATTATAATCGAAAAGCTCATCTAAGATACTTCAAGATTGGGAACTTTGTACTCAAGAAGGTTTTGCAATCCACAAGAGCGACTAATGCAGGAAAATTAAGTCCAAATTGGGAAGGACCTTACAAGATTCACGGCATAGGAGGAAAATGAGCATACGAGTTGGAAACATTGGATGGCAAAATATTACCTTCACATTGGAATGTCGTTCACCTGAAGAGATACTATTTTAAGGAATACCCACGGTCAGGTATCCTCATTTTAAAATTTTATTATCGAATTGTTAAAATTTTACTAATGATTTTAGATTATAGGCAAAAATAACCCGTACAAAATGATGAATCATGACCTGCAAGGCACGTGGAATAGATTAAATTCCCGGTCTAGGGTTACAAGTATTCTGATAGAAATCGAGACAAGTTAAACAATCTTCATCTATAATCGTACCTTCGAGTCCCGTGCATTTTATTCCTTTTCAGGAAAAGGACCAAATGAGAGGAGTAATCAAGTGCTCGAGATTTCATGCTTCAGAGCTCAATCACTTGGGGGACTATATAATATACATAGACATATGTATAAAAAAGGCAAAGAAGATTGGGAAATAATCAAAATTCAAGTCTGAAAAGTTTACTCATTAAATGAGCCAAGTGCAGAGCAAGGTTACGAGATAAAGCCAAAGAAAACCTTATCATAGTTAGGTTAAAGGCAATATACTGAAACGGGTTATAAATAAAAACCTTGTATTTTATTTTTTGAAATATGTTGTAAAGAAAATAGTTATGAAAAAGTTATAGAAGATATTTAAATACATGTAAGGTGTTATTTAAAACTTGACAAAGTTCAAATAAAAACTTGTCAAAAGTTATTTTAAGAAACATGTGTATTCCTATTTCTTTTGTCGTACATTTACACCATTATGAAGTTGAGACGTCTTCATTAAGTGTCGAATATAAAAGGGCCCTCTTTTATAAAATTCATGATTGATTTAGATATTCATGAATTTAAAAAAGCATTTTGCAAAATAAAAATGCAAATTATTCAATAAGTCCTTAAATATAAAGGCAAGAATAAGCAAAACAGAAGTTTAAAACAACTACGAAAACGGAAAACTTCTTAATATTAAAAAGTTTAGACTAAGTATGAACTTAGTCATAAACTAAGAGTTGCTTATACAAAATGCCCCGAAAAAGGTCTGGGGAATTGATGTTTTCAACAAACCCTCAAATGGGACCGAGGGTTACGACCACATTCCACCAACAAAAAAAAAGTAACACATCATAAACTTTTTCACTGAGGAGTTGCAGTAGCATCTAAAATAGGGCCAGGAGTAGCAGAAGGTTTGGAATGGCTTGAAGGAGTTGGAGCATCCACAGCACCCATATCATATTCAGTATGCTGGGGAATATCAGCCATGGGAGAGGGAAAATCTTGGCTTTGCTGAGCTTTTTCGATGGTCTCTTTTATTTTTGCAACCTCAGCATCCAAATCAAAGCCCTCCTGACTAACTTCCATCAAGGTATCATGGCGCGTGTTTAAAATTGCCCAACTCACTTCAGTTACACTCTTGTCCTCAAGAACCTCGTAATATTTCTCCCATTGCTCAATCTCGTCTTTAAGCTTTTCATTTTCAGCCGGGGCAGAATCGTAAGAAGCTTGCAAAGGCACGAGTGAACTCTCTAAAAAGCTAACCTTAGTGGAAGACTCACGAAGATCTTCCTGGGTTTGAGAAAGTGTTTGCACAAGTTCATCGGCATAAGCTTCTTCAGTTCTCTAATCTCTTCACTGGCCTTGGAAAGCTGCTCGGAGAAAGATGTTTCAAGGAGATTCTTGTCTTTATCAGCTTGACTTGAGCATGCCTTCTCAACTGCTAATTCTGAGTTTAAAGCCTTCAGTTGCTGCTCCAAGGTACGTTTACTTTCTTCCAACGCTTCCATGTCAATTTGAAGACTTTTATATTTCTCCCTCCAGTTGTCCGCTTCAACTTGATAGTCGTACATTAACTGCTCTGTGTGGGAAACCCTCTTCATCATCTCTGTGCCAACTAGATTGATCTAAACAAAAAAGAAAGAAGAAAAGAGGTCAAAACTTTAAATAAAAAAATAAAAAAAAAAAGAATGATGTAAAGTTTGAAAAAAGAATATCTTTAGAGAAGATTGCACTATGTCGTTCATCCAAGTTAGAGAGTTATGACTCTCAAGCTTGGCTCTCTTAACTGGACCAATCAAAGGTTTCAGCCACACATCAGCCCGACCTGATTTCCTCAAAAGGTTACCATCGGCAGGAACCTCGATGGTAACTTGCCTCATAGCTTCACCTCTACTTGGGGAACCCATCTCAGTTGTAGAGGGAACTGTAGAAGCAGTCAAAGTATATTGGGGAGGAACATCGGCGGTAGCAGTCACGACTGGCAAAGAAGGTATCACAGGAACAAATACGAAAAATGAGGCAAGGGGCGCTTCATCTGAAACTGGGTCAAAACCTTCATTATCAAAGCCGCGAGCAAAAAGTTGAGCAATGTCATCATGAGCAGATGCGGGAGTCTCATCTCGAGCAACTGCAGGAGTACTATCATGAGCAATCGCAGGATTATCATCATCGGAAATCACCAAGGCAGTTTCAATAGGCTCGGCAAGAGGAACGGAACGAGGGGGAGAGGCTTCATCATCTGAAATGATACATCTTCTAGCTCATGGTCTCCCAACCAAAGAGACCTCATCTCACTCTTTCTCTTCTTTGGAGTCTTGTTCGGCGGTAGCTTTCCTTTTCGATGAAGAACTCGAGATTATCTCTTGGGCCTTTTCCAAAGAAATTTTGGAAGCTACGATAACCTCAACACTTATGCCTCGAATGGGAAATCCTGACAAAAAGAAGGATTGAAACAATTTTTGATAAAGGAAGTGAATAAATCTACAAAGGATAAAAAAACTCTTACCGTAGGTTTTCACTTTCCAACCATACGGATGAGAAAAGGGTTTTCCAAGATCTACCCTCCATCAGAGCAGTGTATAACAACTTTCCTACCCAACTACGGAAATTGGGAATCTCATCAACAATTCCCATATTTGCTAAAAAAAAGGAGAAAAGTTAAAATGACAACCATCAAGAGTAAAAAAAAAAGCCACGAGAAAAAAGAAAACTCACGTGCAAAATTCCATTTCTTAGGGAATGGAACATTTTCTTCACCCACTAAACTACAGTGGGGACAACAACAAACCAGTCATACCAGCCACGGTCCTTATCATCTTCTGGGCTGACCAAAACTCTTTTGCTCCTCGCAGCTAAAGTAAAAATTCCTTGACGGAAAAGTTTGGGAGAATAAAGGTTAATTAAATGAGAGAAAGTAAAAGGCACACCAGCCATGTTGGCCAGATGCCTTAAACAAACAACAACCCTCCATACAATAGGGCTAATCTGTCCTAAACAGACGTCGAAAAAGCAACATAATTCGATAATTACAGGATCGATAGGAGGCTTGAAATTCAAGGTGAAAGGATATGTATATACAAAGGAAATTCCAGTCAAATAAGAAGTGATTCTTTGGTTTGGATTGGGGATAATAATGGGAAAATCATGGCTCCAGTAACAATCCCTACGAACTACAGAAATTAAATCCTTTAGTAATCCGAGTCGGATAAATGTCAAAACGTTCTAATGAAGACATAGAAGAAACTTGATTTCTAATGGATCCTCTATCGTTGTAAAAAGATAGTTCAGCGGGAACAATCTCATCTACGGTAGGTTCACGAAGAGGCTCAGTGGGTTCTTTACCTCTAGATGAAGACCTTTGAGAAAGGGAGCCTCTGGTTCTAGAAGGTGGAGTGGAACTGGTCAAAGGTAGAGAAGAACCTCGTGCAGATGAAGGCCCTATATTATGAAGTCTACCTCCTCTCCTGCTCCTAATAGGAGCAAGAGGAAGGTTATCGACAATGGGGACTCTCCTGGGGTTAGGGTTTGACGAAGACATAATAGTACGAGGAAGAAGGAAATAAGAATTGAATATTCTAAGAACTTTTTGTGAGAAAGACAAATGTGAAAATTATATTTATAATTAGAAGCAACCGTCAAAGGAAAATGTGCAATGATGGAAACGTCATGATGAAAATTGTCGTTTCGTAATTGGTGAAGCCGTAAAAAAGCATTAAAAGACACTGAAAAGTCGCAGAAGCAATTAGAAAATGCCACAATAAAATTTACTTCCAAAAGATTCTATTAATGAATAAATGGCAAGTGGGGGACTATCTGTATTGGAAAAAGTTGAGTTCATATATAGAATTGATTGAAAAATGACATGTCATGACTCGTAGACTGATCAAAGAATGACAATCAGCAAAGAATAGTCAAAGAGGCACGAGTTACAACAGACACGAGCAGAGATTCAAGAGACTCGATACTCGGACCTCTTTATGTTCAAAAGTCAAGATAAGAGAATGAACCTGATAGCAAAAGAGGGTACGAATACGGTAATTAATATGCATTAATTACGGAAAACATTAAAGAATCTGTATTGAATTACAATGATTACCATTTATAACATAGCATTAAATGACATTAATCATCTATAATGGCCTTATTATGACAGAAGCAAAATGTATCACCTAGAAATAGCTATAAAATGGGAAGACAGATCATTTGTAAGGACACGAAATACTATAAAAATATACTGATTTACTTTGCTTTCTATTCAACTATTATTTACATCAACTATTTCTATATTTACTTGATTATCAGTAACCCGAGTTCTTCTAAAATAAGTTTTGACCGAAGTCCCAATTTTTTGTTAAACAAAAAGTATTCTTGATTTTAAAAGGATTATTCTAAAGATTTTATATAAAATTTTCTTATAATTTTCGGATAAAGGAAATTTCCTTTCCTTACACCATAGCGTCAGTATTATGCTCAGGTGTCTAAATATACAATCTGTGTTATGAACAATAAAAGAAGAAGAACAGTATTGCAAAGAAAGAGAGAGGGGAAATTCTTATCGAATTTTGGGATGAATTACAATGGAATATAACTCTTTATTTATAGGGAGAGGGTGACTTAGTCACCAAGTAATAAACCCTAGAATCTCTCTAAATATAAACATTCACCTTAAATAGAATCCTATTTATAACACTCCCCCTTGAATGTCTATTCAACGGATAATGTACCTCGTTAAAACCTTAACTAAAATAAAACCCAATGGAAAAAAAATCTAGAAAAGGAAAAAGAGTACACATGTTTAGAAATGCGCCTATTGGTTGCCTCGTTAAAAACCTTGCAAGGAAAACCTAGTGAGACAAAACCTTGTGAGGGAAAAAGAGTGCAACGCGCATTAACTCCCCCCGATGAGAGCATCAATTCACATCCTTAAGCATTTGCATTCCAATCTTGTGCACCATCTTCAAAAGATCTTTGGTAGAGATTTGATAGACAAATCAGCCATATTAACTTGAATGAATCTGTTGCACATTAATATCACTATTCTTTTGAAGATCATGCGTAAAAAATAACTTTGGTGAAATGTGTTTTGTCCTATCTCCTTTTATGAATCCTCCCTTCAATTGAGCTATGCATGCTGCATTATCTTCATACAAAATCATGGGTAACTTGTCACATTTAGAACCACATTTGTCTCGAATAAGATGTATTAGATACCTCAACCACACACACTCTCTACTTACTTCATGAATAGCAATTATCTCAGCATGATTAGATGAAGTAGCCACAATTGATTGCTTAGTCGATCGCCAAGATAAGGCAGTGCCTCCACAGGTAAACACATAACCTGTTTGAGACCGAGCCTTGTGTGGGTCAGATAAATACTCAGCATCAGCACAACCAACAAGATCGGAACTGCAATTATTGCCATAAAATAAGCTCATATCGGTAGTTCCTTTTAGATACCGCAATATGTATTTAATTCCATTCCAATGTCTCTTTGTGGGAGCAGAGCTATATATTGCTAAGACATTAACTGAAAAGATTATGTCAGGCCTTGTAGTATTTTCAAGATACATTAGTGCACCAATTGCACTAAGATATGGTACTTCAGGACCAAGTAGCTCTTCATTCTTTTCTTGAGGTCGGAATGGATCCTTATTCACATCAAGTGATCGAACAACCATCGGAGTACTTAAAGGATGTGCTCCATCCATGTAAAACCGTTTCAATACCTTTTTTATATAGGCAGATTGATGAACAAAAATTCCTTTTGCCAAATGTTCAATTTACAAACCAAGACATAATTTTGTCTTTCCGAGATCTTTCATCTCGAATTCCTTCTTTAAATAATCAATTGCCTTTTGGAGTTCTATAGGAGTTCCAATAAGGTTTATGTCATCAATATATACGGCAAGTACAACAAATTCCGATGTTGTTTTCTTTATAAAAATATATGGGCAAATGGCATCATTTATATAGCCTTCCTTTAATAAATACTCACTAAGATGATTATACCACATTCGCCCTGATTGCTTTAGACTATACAAAGATCTTTGCAATTTGATTGAAAATATTTTCCGGGACTTGGAATTATGTGCGTTAGGCATTTTAAATCCCTCGGAATTTTTATGTATATCTTATTATCAAGTGAGCCATAAAGGTAGGCGGTAACCACATCCATTAAATGCATGTCAAGCTTTTCATGGATAGCAAAACTAATGAGATAACGAAAAGTTATAGCATCCATAACGGATGAATATATCTCTTCATAATCGACACCAAGCCTTTGTGAAAATCCTTGTGCAACAAGGCGTGCCTTTTATTTTTGTACCTCATTTTTCTCATTTCTCTTGCGTACAAAGACCCATTTTATAGCCAACGGGCTTAACACCATTAGGTGTTTGGACTACATGCCCAAAAACTTCACATTTTGCAAGTGAATTCAACTCTGATTGGATTGCTTCTTGCCATTTTGGCCAATGAAGTCTTTGTCAATATTCTCCAACAGATTGAGGTTCAAGATCCTCGCTTTCTTGCATAATGCTAGATGCAACATTATATGCAAAGACATAATCCACCACTATATCCCCTCGATTCAAATTTGTCTCAATTTCGATTGGATTTATTGGTAGTTCCTTATTTTCTTGAGTCTCGGGCTCAGTGGGTTCCTCATGAATCTCGAAATTTATTAAATCGTGGATTTCTTCATGAAATTCTTTCGTAGTGTCATTTTGATCATTTGTTTTCCTTTTTCTAGGATTTCGATCTTTGGAACCCAATGGTTCGTCACGTTTTAGGCGTGCTTTTGACTCATTAGCTATGAAACTAGAAGATTGTCCAATAGAGATATCAATACGGATTAGAACATTCTCTGCAGGGATATGTGATTTTGTTATCCTTTTCAAATCCGTAAATGTGTGACATTTGATTTGCTATTCTTTGCAAATGGATAATCTTTTGCACCTCTTTTTCACAAGCAGAGGCACGTGGATCAAGATGAGATAATGACATATTTTTCCACAAAATTTTCCGTTTGGTTTCACCATTTTCTTCCCCTAATTTTGGGAAAAGTGTCTTATCGAATCGACAGTCTGCAAATCGTGTAGTGAACAAATCTCCCGTTAATGTTTCGAGATAGCGAATAATGGTGGGCGATTCAAACCCAACATATATTCCTAACCTTCTTTGGGGACCCATTTTGGTGTGATATGGCGGTGCTACAGGCACATATACTACGCATCCAAAAATTCATTAGGTTCATGACCCAAAACTAATTGCAACGGGAAATATTTATGATAATTTGTCGGTCTGAGACGAACTAGCATTGCTGCATGTAAAATGGCTGACCCAAACAAAAGTGGGCAACCTCATTTTCACGAGTAACGGTCTTGCTATCAATATCATACGGATCTACAATTAAATAATTGTTATAAATATATATATTATATTATGGATGTTCATTTAGTACTCCGTTGTAAATAAGCTTCCTGAAGAAGCTTATCCATATGGGACTCCGCCGTAAATATATTTATCTATTTAGTACTCTATTGGAAATAAGCCTCCTGAAGAAGCTTATCACTTCGGTACCCGGTTATGGATAAA
>MU774036.1:234510-267939 GCA_026770625.1 Nicotiana glauca
AGCAGCTTCCTTTCTTCTATAAATAGAAGAGTTTTCAGTTCATTATGTACATCAGTTTGAATTCGAATAATATATCAGTCTCTCTCTATACTTGTCTTTACATTACAGTATTTATTTTATAACAATAATATCTTTATTTAATAGAATAAATGAGTACTGTAATTATACTGTAGTCTGTAAATAAAGGAAAAAACGAGAATGGTTAAAGAAAGTCTGTGGTTTTGGAATCTAGTAGCAGTAGCTGAATAGTGACTGCTACTGCCAGCTTTTCTTTGAAATGGCTACTCACAATAACATCAATCCCTTTACCTGTTTGGCCATTTTCTTCTTTCATCTTTCACTAATTTTATACTCTACTACTACTATCACCATTTCCCAAAAGATACTCAAGTCTAGTAATATAGAAAAAGCAAAAGTGTTGCATAATTTTAGTGTTGTTGTTGTGACTTGTGAGTGAAAGATGAAGTTTTTGCTACTGGTAGTGGTGGTGGCCGTGGCACTCTTCTTCAGTTCCGCCAATGGTACTCAAACAGATCCATCTGATGGTTAGTCCATTAATTCTTCCAACTTTATTAATCTCTCTCTATCTTTTAGTATGTGTCATATAAACAAGTAGATTTGAAGTAATTTTGTAATGGTTCCATTTTTCTCGATCCAAAGGAAATTTTAGCAGAGAATGGACTCGAGAACAGTTGCAAATTGATTAGTTACAATGGCTAAATACAAACACCAAAATCTCTTTTGTTGGGTCGAACAACAACGTATTCCAGCAAGTAAGGTCTTGTGTACGCGGACCTTACAAGCCTTGCAGAGGTAGAGGTTGTTTCTGATAGACCCTTCGTTTGGCGGGTCGAATGAAATAGAAAGAGGAAGCTCTCTTGCATTAGAAATTAAGAAAAAAGAAAGAGTATCTGAAATTGAATTTGAGAAATAATATTTGAAAGTTGAAGTTCTATTGGAAAAAAGTATTTTCAAGTGAAAAATCATTATTTCACTTGAAATACTGAAAACAAAGCTTTAACAGCATTTCATATACTGATTGAAATATTATTTATGACCCTAAAGCTATCCCAACTGAATTTGTGATTGAGTCATAGGTGGTGTAGTAGTTGTATTCAGTCTTGTCCTCACTTAATAGAAAAGATCATTTTTTGCACAATAAGTTTCTTTAATAAAAATTGAAGTCCAGAAAAAGGGTGCCTTCTTATGGGAAACTTGTGGTTTGTAAATTTGGAGCTTACACGCTCTAAATTGGTTTGTTTATTTACTATTTTCGGCATTATATAAGCAATTACTGGAAAATTGAAGTCTAGAAAAAGAGGGGAGGGGGGGGGGCGCCGCACAAAAGAACAATGAGTTGAAGTTGAGCAAAGACTTGACAAAGTTATGTAATTTACTTTTGGACTGCTGATGATCCAAAGAGTTTCACAGTAATGGTTTTGTTAAGTTGCTCACCACTTTGTACCATGCTGGTCAAGGTGTTGTAGCTGCGCGTTCTTTTATTAGTTTGTCCTATGTAAAATCCTTCTCTCGAGCTGTTCTCATTTCTCAGTTCATATGTATCTATTTCTTTATCATTAAATTCCTTTCACAGTCTATGTCCTGACTTCAAAATAATCTAGTTGGCGGCACTTTGATTTTCAGCATCTGTTCTGAGAGTTCTGTATACCAGCTTAAACTCACCAGCACAGCTGACAAAATGGAGGGCCAATGGGGGTGATCCTTGTGGAGAATCCTGGACAGGCATTACCTGCTCGGGCAATAGAGTAACTGAAATGTGGGGTTCAGTCTCCCTTTTTATCATCATCTATCATGTTGTTTCAACCTCTTGAAATTATTGACTTGGTGTGTTCTGATGATTATCTTCTTTTGTTTTTTCCTTCAGCAAGATATCAGGTCTTGCACTCTCGGGTTCGATGGGGTTCCAACTAGATAGTCTAAAATCTGTGACCTACTTGTAAGATGAATGGCCTTCATTTGTTCCTTATTGATTTGATTTATGTTGAATTCTTGAATGTGGTAATCTTTGATAATGTTGCAGTGACATAAGCAATAACAACATGGGGAGCCAGTTACCTTTCCAGCTTCCTCCAAATGTGCAAAGATTGTATGTGTGATTATTAGCTTATCTTCCTCCGTTCCTAGTTCTATTTTCTTCCTCTTATCTGTCTTAAAACTTGCCTTGCAATGCAGAAATCTCGCTGCTAGTGGTTTTAGTGGTGGCCTCCCATATTCCATTTCACAGATGACCTCCCTCCAGTACTTGTAAGTGAAATGCTTAAATTTTGATATTTGTTTAAAATTAAGATACTTGGTCCTCTTCATTCTCTACGGAGCTCCTTATGATTCTCTGCAGTGTTTATGTCTTGTTGTAGAAATGTCAGTCACAATCAAATTCAAGGATCAGTGACTGTCGCATTTGACTCACTCTCTTCTCTCAACACATTGTAAGGCTTATCGATCTCCTGTCATTTCATTAGAGTTTTGGTATTGCCTTATTGTGATCTGAATGAGAATAGTTTTCTGTTCTCAAATGTTTTCAGTTTCTGTTCTCAAATGTTTTCATGAAAGTACACTTATTCTATTATTTAAGCTGTTGTCTCTATTTGAGAAAGAGGTTTAGACACATATTGTTTCCTTTCCCACGTTACTGCGGAGAAGGGAATCATGACTTTGGTCTGATTGCAGAAGTATTAAGTTATGCCAATTGAGCTAGTTTGCTACTTGGATTCGGCTTGTTCTTAACCAAGTATTAGCAACCTCAAAGTGCCATCTAATGGTCCACCTTTTGACATGTACCTTATCATATTCTCTTGTTTAAACATAATAGTTAAATTTATCATTCTCTGTCACATAGTTTTGATTGATCTTTTAATGCTTCAGGGATTTCTCTTTCAATTCTATGACGGGTAATCTTCCTCAAAGCTTCCAGTCACTAACTAGTATGAACAAAATGTAAGAGTAAGAGTTTTTATAATTCATATTTCTGTTTCGTGAGCTTCCTCCAAAGATGGAAGTTTCATTGTTTTATTATGCAGGTATTTGCAGAACAACCAGTTTACAGGAACTATTGACGTCCTCGCCAATCTTCCCCTTGGCGATCTGTAAGTTCTGAGTCCAAAATGTGTTTGCATCTTATGGCTGATGTCCATATCTCACTTCTATAGCTTCAGTTAAATCCATTGGGTGACAATCATGCTGATCACTTTATGCTTTAGGAATGTTGAAAATAACCAATTTACTGGCTGGATTCCTAATCAGCTGAAAGGGATAGTGCAGTAAGTGCCTCAGATTGCAATAGTTATTAATCATCTTTACAAATTCTTTGGGGGGTTCTTTCTAATTGTGATGGGGATCTATGAATCTTTCATAACAGATCAAATGGTAATTCGTGGAGCTCAGGAACTGCACCCCCTCCTCCACCTGGCACACCTGCAAACAACCCCAATGGAAATCACAAATCCAGAGGGAACGGCAGCAATTCGGGCAATGATGGCGGTGGAAAATCAGGTATAGGGGGTGGAGGTGTTGCAGGCATAGTGATATCCATTCTAGTTGTTGGAGCAGTCGTAGCATTCTTTATTATCAAGAAAAGATCAAGAAGGTCGTCCACAGACATAGAAAAACTTGATAATCAGCCATTTGCTCCTCTTACTTCACAGGAAGTACAAGGTATTTTGCTTTCATAATTCTTGATTTTGTAAGAAATGTCTTGAATGTTCTCTCAACTCTTTGGAATTTCTCACGGAGCAATAATCATCAATTGTGATCTTACTATGGAAAATGATGCCTGAGCATCCATGCTTAGCTTGTTAATGGATTATAAACCATGCAAGTAGTATCAAAATTTTGCAAATGATTGTAGCAAAACAGCAACACATTTATTATCAAAGTGTAAAAACAATATGGATTAGAAAGTCAAACTGATCTTTTGGAGGATGTCCTAACGTACCTGGTGCTTTTAAAGCTTATGATTATTTTGACAAATTAACATCAGCTACTCTTGATGGTTTAACTTCCTTGAAAATATGTTTTTTAAGGATATAGTTGACCCGAAGAACTCGCGCTTCAGGTTGTAACTTTCAGCACAGTGAAGGAATTATCTTCAGGTGCATAGTTGGGAAGTTGCTTTCTCCTTTTTAATCCACTGAATGCCCCAAATTGAATCTTACAATACAAGTTCTTTCCACTGGCAACTTCATCAGTAATTTTCTGGTTCTTGCTTAAATCGTTCATGCCTCATCTCAATTTCAACTTCAATGTTGTCATGGAATCTGAGTTGGAGCTTTTTTTGGGCGCTGTCTAACGTTTTCACTGTTATGTTTTTTTATTGCTAAATTTCCTACTCATTGTCTGTTTTTGGCTGCAGAGAGGAAACATGACCAAACCTCCTCCACAATAAGCATGAACACATTTGAAGCTCCTACTGCCGTAAATCTAAGATTTCCACCTATTGAGCTCCTTAAGTCCTTTGATGAGGTTGACATATCACCGAAACCCATTGTTCCTCCCAAGAAAATTAATAAAGCTCAAATAAGGGCTACACAATATTCAATTGCAGACCTACAGATGGCTACTGATAGCTTCAATGTTGAAAACCTTATTGGCGAGGGGTCAATTGGGCGTGTTTATTGTGCTCAGTTTGATGATGGCAAAGTAATACTTCTCTCAGTGAATACCCATAAAAAAAATCTTTCTTTCTTATGACTATAAGGTGATTTAGTGATGCTAACACACATTTAAGTAAGATGGTATTAAATGGTAGATTATCTGATCAGAAAAAGTACTTATTTAGAAAAAAGTGATAGAACTTCACTTCTTAAAGACTTTGGTTTGTTCTGTTTGAAGCCATCAGTATCTATGCTTATGTAAGTGGTCCACACCCCCATAAGAGGGATATGAATTCTCTCTTATGAATACAAACTAAAAGATGATCTCTATCTTATCAAAAAATTAAAAAGTATTTATTTTCTATGATTATTTATTTTGAAGGTGCTTTAGTGATGCTAATGAGTCAAACTTACATTTAAAAAAGAAGTCTGATGAGAAAAACAACAAATTAAAGAAAGTTCCAAAAGAAAAAAAAAATTCATTTTTTGACTAATTTTCTTTGTTCTGATCTTATGCTTCATGTGTTGCTTTCTGCTATTTGAAATGTTGTAGGTTCTTGCTGTGAAGAAAATTAATTTGTCTGCTCTCCAGAATCCCGAAGATTTTCTCAATATAGTTTCTGAGATATCCCAGCTGCATCATCCAAATATAGCTGAGCTAGTTGGTTACTGTTCAGAGCATGGACAGCACTTGCTGGTTTATGAATTCCATAAAAATGGTTCTCTGCATGATTTCCTACATCTGTCAGATGAGGAGAGCAAGCCACTAGCATGGAATAGCCGGGTCAAGATTGCACTTGGTGCAGCACGAGCACTAGAGTGAGTTTTTCGCAATTTTCAGAATTATTTTATGCTATATTATAAAATTCATGGAATGTGCAGCAAAGCTACGTTATCTTTCTTGTTTTTTTGAAGGCTAATTACTACTTTACATAAATCTTTTGTTATCTATACCCAATATTTCTAGAAAAGGGGATTCTGTGAAAGTCAATACCAAGCACTTAGTCATGAGTCATAATGAACTTTACCAGTGGATCCATAATATTATTGCATTTGGAAATCAAACTTGTTAGACTAATAAGACCACTATAGATTTTTGGTCTTTCTTAAACATTGATGAGCAGTAAGTTAACGTGAAGAAGAGTTCATCATTCCTTTTAGTTGGAGATCAGTATGCTAAATATTCTGGTCTTGCCAATAGAAAGCTGATCAAAACTTTATACTCCCTCCATTTCATTTTATGTGTCGGTGTTTGACTAGGCACGGAGGTTAAGAAAGAAAGGAAGTCTTTTGGAACTTGTGGTATTAAACTTGCAATGACATTTGTTGCTATAAAAGCATGTTATTAAGGGTAAAATCTAAAGTTTCAAGTCAAAATGTATCCAAATGTAGAAAGGTGTCAATCTTCTTGGAACTGACCAAAAAGGAAATACTGCCACATAAAATGAAACATGGGAGATAATAAATTTCTAATTTATGTGATTTCCACATCTCTTAATTTTCATGAGCAAGTTTCTTCACTAGCTAATATAAGCATCCTTTGCAGGTTTCTGCATGAAGTTTGTTCACCATCATTGGTTCATAAAAACATTAAATCTGCAAATATTTTACTTGATATGGAACTCAATCCTCATCTATCAGATTCTGGATTAGCAAGCCTTATTGATGATGCAGATCAGGTAGTTTTGAGCACCTTTATGCATTGTTGCAAAGAATTTTGGTGGATTTGATATATAAGCATGCACTTATGTGCACATGTATATATATTATATAGGCATGTTTTGACATACTATTAGCTGCTTATGTGTCCTTTTCAAAGAGGAGAAATAGCGACAAATCACATAGTTAAAACGTCATTTGCTTCAGGCAAGTTTGATTTTGTGTTCAAACCATTGGAACATGGAATCTTTTACAAGTGTCTCTGTGGTTCATAAATTCGGGCCGAAAGAGAAATTGTCACATAGAAGTTGACAATTGGTGCTTTAGCTCTTGCTCCTCAACTATTCAATTGGTATAAATTTTTTAGCTGTTTGTTCTTCCTAAAAGCTTCCTGATATTTGTAGGCACTAAACCATAATACAGGATCTGGATATGGTGCACCCGAGGGAGCTATGTATGGGCAATGCACCATAAAAAGTGATGTATACAGCTTTGGAGTTGTTATGTTGGAACTTCTTACTGGACGAAAACCTTTTGATAGGTAAAGTAACTTAGTCACCATGATACTGTGTCAAATTACTTGAAAACAAACAGGAAGAAATTCAGATGGTATATGTATGATCTTGATGCAGTGAGAGACCAAGATCAGAACAATCTTTAGTTAGATGGGCAACACCTCAACTCCATGATATTGATGCCTTGGCTAAGATGGTTGATTCAGCCCTCAAAGGGCTCTATCCGGTTAAATCTATTTCCCGCTTTGCTGACGTAATTGCTCTTTGTGTCCAGGTAATATTTTGTATAGATAGTGAGCTGAATTCATAAATTTGCTGTGTTTATCAAGAACCTAGACATTATCTCAATGCCCTATATGCTATTGTTGCAGCCTGAGCCTGAGTTCCGGCCACCTATGTCAGAAGTGGTTGAAGCCTTAGTTCGGTTAGTTCAACGAGCAAATATGAGCAAGAGGACATTTAGTCTTGATCGGAGTTCAAGGGGTGAAACAGATGCTCAAGACAACCAACCTTAGTTCCGATGTAATATAGCCTTTTCTATGAAACGTCTCTCTTTATTCTTTGCTGTTTATGGGATATAATGTTCTAATGATCGCATTGCATTGTACCACTGCCAGATACTAAAATTTGTTCATAGTGCATATTTAATTTTCATGACATGAATGAGTTGGTGTACTTTTGTTTCCGAATAATTTGGGAGACAATCTAGTCAGAAGTGTATAATAGACACCTGAACAGAACAAGTGCCACTTTTAGCAGAAACTGAAACTCGAAAGGGTCCATTTAGTGGCATTAAAGTTCTTGCCAAAAGTGGAAGGAGCCACTAGCATAGACAATCTTGGGAGCCAGCCAATATATTGCATCGCAGTCTGCGCTAAAAGTGCACCCAAAGAGTTGGGTCATGGATTTTATATGTTCCCATCATAGACACTTGCCTGCACAGTATTAACTTTATTCGAAGAAATGGAGGACAACGCTAACAGCTCACTTCCTGCATTTTTGCTTTTTCTCATAACATAGTAATAACACAATCTTTGGTGAACTATATAATAAGAAGTGATAATCCAAATAACAATGATCCAATCTTCGTGAAATGAATACATGTTGTGGATAACCTTGTGACGCCTGCAGAAATCAATACATTATCCAACATCTAACTAATAAACGTAACATATCTCATGTGTACAAAAGTAAGAAAGTGAAGCCATCACAAACTTTAGCTTCGTACAACGACCAAACACCAACATCCTGTTTTTTCCCTGCAAGTAAACAGCACACCGGCCAAATATTCCTAAGATTCAATTACAGGAAACAATAATGCTCAATTATCAAACAGTGCTCCATTCCTGTCAGTGCCCCGTTTTCCTTTCTCAAGGAAGCAAAAATAAAAGCAGCTCGATCAATTGTAGACCATGTACTTTGGCGTCGCACTGAATTTCTGATACCCTTTGATAACTTTATTGACAGCATCTAAAAAGTCTCTCTCTGTAACAGTCTTCCTTCTTGCTCGAATAGCATACATTCCAGCCTCCGTGCACACACTCCTTATATCGGCTCCTGTAATTTAAGATGAAAATATTTATTTGTAGAGGTTAAAATTGGCTAACATATTACCCAGGCATGGTAACCGATATTTAAGTAGTTGACAATTAGGTTGATAAATGAAAAACAGAACATGGTTTAAATTGGATTGTGAAACAAATTTGATTCTTGAAACTATATACTAGAGATTTTTAATGTGCTGAAGATTTTGTCAGATACTAAATAGAATGTTGGCCGACGAGTATGACGTGTTCTTTTCCTTCTTGCTCGAATATAAGTGTGACATGGTATAACTTGAGCTTTTAGGAGAGTAGATGTTTTCCGGTGCTGACTGGAAAAAAAAAGCAAGTATTCGGAGTCGGCCAGAGCAGTTGAATCAACATGTGCATGTGTCCAATAACAGCTACAATTATATCAAATAAATTTAATAGCAACTCATGGAGCAATGTAAACGAGAGGTTACCAGTAGAGTTTGGACAAAGACGGGCCAGAAGTTCAAATCGAATGTCACGCTCACAGTTCATCGTCCGCGTATGAATCTTAAATATCTGTGTCCTACTCTCTAGATCAGGCAGACCAAACTCAACTTTGCGATCCAGTCTCCCAGGACGCAATAATGCAGGATCAAGTGTATCAGGTCTGAAGATAATAGGAAAATGGAGTTATAACTTGAGCAAGAGGATATCAAGCTGTTCAATAGTATTTTAGCTATCAATATCAATGAACTGAAAACACTTGTTACTAGTTACTACCATAAGTCAACTTCAAACAAATGAAACAATTCCGACCTCCAATTCCAAAAGAGCAAGAGAAGAGGACTGGCAAATCCCCTCCACATGAGAGGAGTTATACTCCCTCCGGTTCACAATAAGTGACCGGTTTCCTTTTAGCACTCCCATTAAGAAAATGCTAAATCCTATACAAAAATACCTAGTATGACTAAACTACCCTTATTAAATATTTGTCACATAGTTTTAGTGAGGAGTGAGAAAACTTTTTAGGGATATGCACATAAGGGTAAAAGAGTAAAAGCAAATTGAATTTTTTCTTGATAACATAACTGGACACTTATTTTGGACCAAAATGAAAAAGTAAACTGGTCACTTATTGTGAACCGGATGGAGTATTATATCTCAGTCAGAACCACATGTAACCTTGTAAGATTCATTCAGTAAGACATGACCTTTCACTGCCAAATATCATATTAAAAGCTCAACTTGAAAATCTACACAAATATAATGGACTTGTGGAGTGCAAGAAAATCATATATTGAGGTGAGAGTCCATAAATATGAGAAAAGAAGAAAGCAGCAGATTTTGCTAAAGAGAAAGTAAAAGACAAAAAATAAGCATATACCACCCACCGAGCTGTTTCACCAATAGCTGCATAATTACCCAGAGTCTAGAACCCACAAGAGAAACTAGACGTATATACTGAGAAGTAGTCTCTCATTCCTAGTTTCTTTTTGGTGCAATTATGAGATTCCAGTTTGTATAGAAGATCGAGTACATTATCGGAGAATCTACTCTTCGATATACTGCTGGTATATGGGAGATTTCGCCGCTATTAATAATATTATTTACCTTTATAAAATAAACTAGATATATGTACCACAAACAACAGTTTCAACATAAGTCAAACTTAACCTATTGGTTGCCATGAGAACTTTAATATTCCCTCGGGCATCAAATCCATCAAGTTGGTTCACAATTTCAAGCATAGTTCGCTGAACCTCATTGTCTCCGCCTACACCATCATCAAATCGTGCACCTCCAATGGCATCCACCTCATCGAAAAACACAATGCAGGCTTTCTTGGAGCGTGCCATCTGCCATATGAAATCACTAGTCAGTAATCAATGCTACAAGAAGAACTCCCATTAGAATTTGACAGCAAGACCGCATCTGACCTGAAACAGTTCACGCACCATCCTAGCCCCCTCCCCAACGTATTTCTGAACCAGCTCACTACCAATAACACGAATGAAGCATGCATCTGTTCGATTAGCTACTGCTCTGGCAAGCAGTGTTTTTCCAGTACCAGGAGGACCATAGCAGAGAACACCCTTCGGGGGATCAATTCCAAGTTTCACGAACTTTTCTGGGTGAAGCATGGGAAGCTCAACAACCTGTTGTTAAAAATCAAAATTTCCATGTCAAAAAGAAAGAATTCCAAGCAGCGGGATCAAGTCAGATACAAAAAACCCAATAACACAACCGAAGCATGTGCAATCATGAGTACCTCTCGCATTTTTTCAATTTGCTCCTTGCATCCACCAACGTCATTGTATGTCACGTCAGGTTTCTCCTCAACTGTCATCATTGTAACACTTGGATCAATTTTGGGAGGCAACGGAATCTGGATTTGATATTTATTCCTGTCAACTCTGCAATAATAATAAATCATGGTCAAGCTAAACCTCCCAATCAAGATTTACAAAAGAGGCAAGAGCTTGGACTTGTTCAGTAATCTTCCATACAGAAGATTTTCTGTTTAACATACTTTGTTCTGCCTAAAAACTTCACGAATCCTAAACTAGGCATAACCAACAAAAGTGAAGGCAACACACCACAAGGATTGACATGCTAACGTTGAAGAAAAGATTAAACGCAATGAAGTTCTATAACCAGCCATAACAAAAAAGTATACTTCATACTACATTTAATTAACTGAAAATGAAAAATATAAATCAGTGTTATCAAAGGCGCAGAGCGCAAAAAAACTCCAAGGTCTGTTGGGGCTTTAAGCGCAAAACGCAAATAAAGCCTTGGCTTTAATAAAGAAAGGCGCAAATGGAGAAAAACTACAAATATATAAGTGTAGTCCAAGAATAATATCTATAAGCATGACTACTAAATATATGCAGAAAGAAATTGAAGAAAATTTACAATAAAGTGAAATATCAATTATTTAGTGTCGACTCTTCGGGATTACGCTCATTGGCAAGGAAAAGTATGGCTTACATCCTTGATGACTACACTCAAGTGCCCGCTAAGCGAAGCGAAGCGCTCAACATGTTTTGAGCCTCGCTTTAGGGCTTAAGCGCTCCTTTGATAACACTGATATAAATAAGATAAATGCTTGCTAAATCTACAAGCCTTCTCCAACCATTCATTAGAAGAAAATTACTCCATAACAACTCAAACGCCAAATTGGCATATGAGCGAACAAATATAAGTGTTGCAAAAGTTCTTTGATCGTCTGCAGGATGACAGCAAGCGATAGCTAGATGCTCCAAATCATTCTGATCTGTAGTTGATGAATCCTTACAAACATGTCTATAGGTTCTCTATTTTGGTACACTTCTTATATACCGGAAGCTTTCACATCAAATAAAGTATTACTGTATCAGAAAAAAGGTCCATTAGCAAAATGCTAAGAGATCTTAATGTTATACCCCCCACCCCAAACCCACCTTCCACGAGCCCATTATCTGGAAACCACCCTGTGTAATACAATGAGTGTTATTATTTCAAGGAAAATTATCATCCCACAATACTCAGAACTGAAATTGCTTAAGATTGCAACTTCAGGAGGGGTAGGGAGGGAGAGAGAGAAGAGAAGAATCTACCCGACTCGCATGCCTTCTTCTATATCAGTTGGAGAAACTTTATCTCCCAGTCCAACAACAAACTACAGATACAAAAAGAGCGCAGTCAAATAAGTTATTTTTTCATCCTTCATGGAAGGCTATCAAACACACGATGTTGTGTAACTTCTGTCATATCTAAACATCATAACCAATAAATTCAAACTAAAAGAAGAAGGGTTAAACACCCTTCAGGCTAAAGACAAAACTTGTGAGAACATGGACTTTCTTTAATCGATGTAGTTTCTAAGATGAAAAAGGCGAACTATAGGGCAAATAAGTCTTCTTACGTCATAGTAGTCAACTCTTTTCATATATCAACCATAGGTAAATTACCAATATATCTCCAAATTAGCAGGCTTCAAACTTCTTATTTATGTCTTGCTAACCCCAAAAAGGAAAACAATGTGCCACAACTTGAGTCACACCTTCACAAACTGAAGCACATTACGACCGAAAGCAATGCCGTATGTGAAAGCCATGAGAACATACCTTTGCTATTTGCTTGACATTTATCATGTATTTTGCATCTTCTGTATTGGGACTAATTATCTTCGTACACCTAGCCACCTGCTTGAAAGGTTTAGTTATAGCTTGAAGGAATTTGACTAAATACATGACCATGCATCTTTATTCTCATAAAACCACACCTGAAGAGGTTGCTCCTCCTGCATCATCTGTTTATCAGAAACAAGATCCCATTGACTTGGGGCAGCTAACCCAGTGTCAGACTCCTTAATACCTGCAATGAGTTGAAGAGAGCCAAACAATTAAGGAATATCCAAGAAAATAGTAACAAGAAACACATTACACATTCTGACAAATTAAAAAGGAAATAAAAAGATCCTTCTGTTTCCTTTACTCTCGTATCTAACCCTCTCCCACCTTCAAAAACAAATACTCTCTCTATCCCATTTTATATGATGGTGTTTCCTTCTGAAAAGGAGCCTTGGAGCAACTGTAAAGTTGTCTCTGTGTGACCGACTGGTCACGGAATTCCATAAATATTACTGCTGCTAGCTGGGTTCGAAGTGGGAGCTGAAGATCAGCTGTAACAGAAACTAGGAAAGGGAGTTAATTGAATCTTAAATGAACGGCCGAGATTAGTTTAGAATTAATAAGCTACAAGGGTCCAGATTTAGCCACATCAGCTAGAAGGTTGTTATAACCACCTTCAGCAGAAAGAGAAGGCATCGTTCATCAGTGTAATTCCTTTTCTCTCTCTTCGATTTCTCTCTTCTCTCTTCTCACTCTCTTCTTATTCCTAAGAGATCTTCTTCTTCTTCTCTTCTTCCTGCAGGTATCTGCAGCCATGGAGTCTAGTTAGGAGTAGTTAATTTCCATTCAGCTTGTAATCGTTAGTTTTCCTTTATCAATATAACAGAAAATTGTCCCAAAAATCATTCTATTTTCATTATTGTCGTTTATTTCCTTATTTCAATTGAGTTCATTACAATTGGTATCAGAGCCTCGATTATTCGACTGTGAAGGTGGTAATGGTTGAAGGAATGAGGCTGAAAGTTATGGATGATAAGCTGGTGAGGCACGATGAAATTTTGAACAAAGTTCTGACCACTCCGGAGGAGTTACCCACTACTCAAACTGGGAGGGTACCTTAGAGTTAATCTTAGAAAGGTTGACAAATTTGGAAAGGATTCCCCAAAGAGCTCAAGTTGACAGACCTCAAGGACATGGACTTTTGCCAATACCAGGTCAGGAATTGAGGCAGAATAGGCCTCAAGCTGTACAAACCCCTACTCCTAAGTGGGAACTGCCTTACTTTGAAGGTCATGCACCTAAGGTGTCGATTCGAAAGTGTGAAAGGTACTTCAATTTGTATAGGATCCCAGACAATCTGAAAGTGGAAGTCGTTGCACTCTATCTGAATGGGTTAGCTGATACTTGGTACGATTCCTTAGGGCTAAGTAGAGGTGAAGTGACATGGACTGAATAAGGAAGAGTTGCTTATTCGATTTGGGGAGGAACTAATGGGAGACATAGTAGAGGAGTTTAACAAGTTGAGTCAAGTAGGATCAGTTGATGAATTTTTGGGCAAGTTTGATGACTTGAAGGCTCAAATGTTGATAACGAACCCACACTTGGATGAATCACATTTCATCTCCAGTTTCATTGGAGCTCTTAAGGAAGAGATTAAGTTTGGAGTGAAGTTGTTTAAACCTACAACTCTGAGGTTTGTTGTGGAGCAAGCTAGACTGCAAGAGAAGGCCATAGAAGCTGCCCACAAGAAGACTAAAGCCATATCCAAGCCCTCTTTGGTGGTTAGCAATCCTGCTAGCACAAGGGTACCAGCTGCAGCTGCAGCTGCAGTCAAACCAAACTACTTCAGGCTTAGTCTTGAAGTTTATGAATACAGGAAGAGCAACCACTTATGTTACAAGTGTGGTGAGAAATATACTCAAGGCCATCAGTGTAAGAAGAAGCAACTGAATTACATGGTAGGAGCAGTAGAAGACCTTCCTGAGAGTCATGAGATAGAAGGGGAATAACCAAACATAGACTTGGTTATTGAAGGAGAACTGGAGCAGGAAGTAATGGAAGTTGTATGCATGAATGCCTTATCAGGTGACAACAGGGGAGTCAACACCATTTTGGTTAGAGGTACCATAAGGAACAGGAAGCTAACAGTGCTAATTGATTCTGGCAGCACGCATAGTTTCATTGATGTCACCACTCACCACAGTCAAGGAAACAGGCTACCAAGCTAGGCATTGTCCACCAGTTAGAGTAACATTGGCCGATGGGAATTATGTCATGTGCACCTCCATTTGCACAGGATACGAGTGGAAAATGCAAGGCAGACCCTTCCAAGAGAACTTACTAATCATTCCACTTGGAGGATGTGATATGGTGATGGGCAATGATTGGATGAAGAAGCATAACCCCATCAAGTTTGATCATGAGAAGATGTGTATTACCATTGACAAGAAGGGCAACAAACTGGTATTACAACGTATCTCTGAAGAGGGTAAGTTGAACATGATTTCCAGTGGAACAATGGGAAAAATGTTAAATAAGGGGCAGGCCCTGATAGCCCATCTGTTCATGATGAACTCCTTGGGAACAGCAGATCAGGAGCCAGTAGGAAAAGCCATCAAGGAGGTGTTGCAGCAGTACCCTGATGTGTTTGCAGAACCCAAGTCTTTACCCCCTGTGAGGACCTTAGATCACACCATTCCCCTGAAGCCTGGGGCCATGCCAGTCAGCCTGAGGCCTTACATGTACAACTACTACCAAAAGAATGAATTGGAGAGGCAGGTTAAGGAGATGCTCACTAATGGCATAATTCAGCATAGTCAATCACCCTTCTCATCACCAGCATTGCTTGTCAAAAAGAAGGATGGGACTTAGAGGCTCTGTGTGGATTATAGAGGGCTGAATGATATCACAGTAAAGGACAAGTACCCTATACCAATTGTGGATGGCCTCTTAGATGAACTAAGTGGATCTGTGATCTTCTCCAAGGTAGACCTGAGAGCTGGTTATCATCAGATCAGAATGAGGTTAGAAGATGTGTACAAAACGGCTTTCAGGACTCATCTAGGCCATTATGAGTTCAAGGTGATGCCATTTGGACTAACAAATGCACCAACTACCTTTCAAGCCTTGATGAACCAGGTTTTTCAACCTTTCCTTCGAAAGTTTGTATTGGTCTTCTATGATGACATCATTATTTACAGCTTATCTGAAAAAGATCATGTGACTCATCTAATTAATGTCTTTGATACCTTTGAGGGAATATTCCTTATTTGCTAAAAAATCTAAATGCTCATTTGGTCAGTCTAAGGTTGAGTATTTAGGCATATCATTACTGCAGATGGAGTGTCTATTGACCCATCTAAAATACAAGCAATGGTGGACTGGCCTAGACCAAACTCAGTGAAGGCACTTAGGGGATTCTTGGGGTTGACTGGATATTATAGGAAGTATGTTACTAACTATGGGGTCATTTGCAGAACCTTAACTGATCAACTTAAAAAGGATGCTTTTAAGTGGAATGATGAAGCTGATCTAGCCTTTACAGCCCTCAAGAAGGCTATGACTTCTACACCAGTATTGGCATTACCTAACTACACTAAAGAGTTCATAGTGGAAACAGATGCCAGTCACAATGGCATTGGAGCTGTCCTTATGCAAGAAGGTAGACCAATAGCCTACTTCAGCAAGGTTTTAGCTCAAAAGCACAAGGGTAAGTCAATCTATGAGAAGGAGTATATGGCTTTGTTGAATGCAGTTGACAAGTGGAGGCAATATTTGCAGTACAGGCATTTTGCGGTTAGAACTGACCATCACAACTTGAAGTACCTCTTGGAACAAAGAGTCACCTCAGCTATACAATAGAAGGGATTAACCAAGTTACTTAGGCTGGACTATGAAGTACAGTACAAGAAAGGGGCTGAAAATAGGGTAGCTGATGCCCTATCTAGGCAACAGAAAGATTCAGAATATCACATAGGCCACTCTCAAGGAACATTGCAAGCAATCAGTGTCTCAGTTCCTTCTTGGATGCGGGAGATAGCACACAGTTATGAAGGAGACCCTACAGCTACAGAAGTGATTAGTAAGGCAGCAGTGACTCTACAAGGACCCAACATCTGGCACTACACTTCCAGCATACTCAGAAGGAATGGAAAGATCTACATTGGTACAAATGGTGATCTCAGAACTCAGTTGATCTCCACATTCCATGATTCTCTTGTAGGTGGACATTCAGGACAACCGGGGACTCTAAAAAGGTTATCACGGGTGTTGTATTGGCCTAGAATGAAGCAGATGACCATTGACTATGTGGCCAGCTGTGATCTTTGCCTCAAGAATAAAGATGACAGCATGGCCTATCCAGGATTATTGCAGCCTCTACCCATTCCTAATCAAGCTTGGAGCCACATTAGTATGGATTTCATAGAAGGTTTACCAAAGTCCCACAACAAAGAAGTGATCCTTGTAGTAGTTGATCGAATGACCAAGTATGCACATTTCATAGCCCTTGCTCACCCTTATACAGTGGCTGATGTGTTCTGGAAAAGGATACATTGATTACATGGCACTCCTGAGTCCATAGTCAGTGACTTTTGGTAGTCCTTATTTAAGCTCTTGGGAACTCAACTGCACTACAGCACTGCTTACCACCCTCAAAGTGATGGCCAGATTGAAAGAATCAATAAATGTTTAGAAAACTCTCAGGTGTATGACTGCTAGTAGACCAACACAATGGGAACAATGGCTGACTGCTGCAGAATGTGGTACAACACCAACTTCCACACTAGCCTGCAATGCACCCACTTTGAGGCCTTGTATGGTTACACTCCCCCTCAGCTATCCTTAGGACCTTTATTGGGGACAGTGGTACCAGCTGCTGAAGACACAATGCTGAGAAGGCAACAGATGCAACAGTTGTTGAATTGAAAGAAGACCTCAATAAGACCCAAGAAAGGATGAAGCACTATGCTGACAAGAGAAGATCCGACAGGGAATTCGAAGTGGGGGACATGGTCTATTTGAAACTGCAACCTTATAGACAAACCTCCCTTGCATTGAGAAAAAACCTGAAGCTGAACTCTAAGTATTATGGCCCCTATAAAGTTCTGGCTAGAGTGGGTATGGTGGCTTACAAATTAGACCTTCCTCCTGAATCCAAGGTCCATCCTGTGTTCCATATTTCTTTACTCAAGAGGAAGGTGGGTAATAGGGTAGTAGTGCAGACCACTCTGCCTATCACCGGTGAAGATGGTCAATTCTTAGTCAAGCCAGTGGCAATCCTGCAAAGGCAGCTAATGAAACAATGCTGTTGTGGTTCGAGTATTAATGCAATGGTCAAATCTATCACTAGAAGATGCCACGTGGGAGGATTATCAGTTCATCAAGGCCAAGTTTCCAAACTTCGACTCCAATCCATGAGGACAAGGATTCTTTGAAGGAGGGTATGTAATGATCCATTGAAGGAGGGTATGTACTGCTGCTAGATGGGTTCGAAGTGGGAACTGAAGATCAGCTGTAACATAAACTAGGAAAGGGAGTTAACTGAATTTTAAATGAACGGCCGAGATTAGTTTAGAATTAATAAGCTGCAAGGGTCCAGATTTAGCCACGTCAACTAGAAGGTTGTTATAACCACCTTCAGCAGAAAGAGAAGGCATCGTTCATCAGTGTAATTCTCTTTCCCTCTCTTTGATTTCTCTTTTCTCTCTTCTTCTTCCAAACAGATCTTCTTCTTCTTCTTTTCTTCCTTCAGGTATCTGCAGTCATGGAGTCTAGTTAGGAGTAGTTAATTTCCATTCAACTTGTAATCGTTAGTTTTCCTTTATCAATATAACAGAAAATTGCCCCAAAAATCATTCTATTTTCATTATTGTCGTTTATTTCCTTATGTCAATTGAGTTCATTACAGTAGAATGTCTACATCACTCCCTTGGGGTGCAACCTTTCCCCAAACCCTGCGCGTATGCGAGGTGCTTTGTGCACCGGGCTACTCTTCCCTTTTCTTGTTAGTCTGTCCTAAAAAGAATGATACATTGGTTTCTATATCTAGAAACAATTTAACTTTAAAATCTTTAGTTTACCCTTAATGAGATGATTAAAACACAAGTTTCAATATTTTCTATGTTAAACTCTATTGCCAATCAAACATCGTTACATAAATTAGTACGGATGAGTATAAGTAAATAAACAAACAAACAATTAAAACATCGATCTTTTGCAGTAAACATTGCTGCATTGTTACTTTGCCCTAACCAATCCTTAAATAGATAGAGACTTAAGGTGGAAAAGATAAAACATATATATATATATTAACACAAAGTCAAACATTAAGAACAGAATCAAAGACAGAGAAAATCGTACCACACAAATCATTAATCTTTTTGGACATTTCCTTGAGTTCCTTTTCAACTTTCTTTATGCTTGTTGAATAAGGTCCCAAACCCTGCATAAATCATTTCCAATATTTAGTAAAATTTCATCTTAATCTTAAAGAAATTCGAGATATTTCCCCAATGGCTGGCAATTAAACATGAATTATAGGAAAGACAAAGAAGAGTTACATAGGTCTTGAGAAGAGCAATATCATCTTCATCGAGAGGCGGTGGGTTCTTCTCGTCCTTTATCTCATCCTCCACATCCGCTGCTGTTGGTGCCATTGATTTTCGAGATGCACAGAAATGGAAGTTTTAGCTGATTGTCTACTCAGAATTCAGATCAGTCCTTTTGTTACACCCAGGAACGGGCCGTCTAATGCACCTGCTAGGTGGCCGGTTTATAAACCGTTTGGCAAAACTGTAAATATAAGTGCTTTTCAAAAGTGTTTTTTTTTTTCAAAATTGTTTTTTTTCAAAAGTTTTTTTTTTTCAAAAGTACTTTTGGTGAGAAGCAGATTGTGTTTGGCTAATTAGTTTGAAAAATACTTCTGAGCAGCAATTAGTATTTGGCCAAGCTGTTAAAAATTGCTTCTAAGTGTATTTTTCTCAAAAGTGCTTCCCAAAAAAGTGCTTTCGGAGAGAAGCTACTTTTTTTTGTTTCTCCAAAACTGCTTCTGCTTCTGCTTCTCCTCAAAAATACTTTTTTTCCTTCCAGAAGCTTGGCCACACACCTCAATTTTGAAAAAATACTTTTGGCAAAAAATAAGCTTGGCCAAACAGGCTATTAGTCCCCGGGGGTGCAAAAATAGCCACTTTTAAGGGCAATATTTAAAACCATATCCATAACCCAATTAATTATAACGATTTAATGATTAGCCATTTGTGATAAAACAAAAATTGTGTATGAAATTTATCACTTTGGTTCAGTTTTTTCTCGGTGTTTTTATAAAACCAAACCAAACCATATATTGTAGATTAAGATTTAAATCAAACCAAATATAGTATCCATTTTCTTAACCGATTTGATTTGTATTTCAGTATGAATCTGTAATAATAGGAAGGAAGGAAAGAAAGAAAAATAAACGAAAAGAAAGGTATTCCATAAATGGTACTAGAAATTATGTAGTCAAAATAACATGCGTTAGCTAGTTTTCGAACTAGTCACTGAAAAATAGTCAGAGTTTATAAAATTACTGAAAAATAATCACTGTTTCATACGGAGATCAAATCAGAACAAATATACCATAGTTGAAACACGTCACGGTTAAGAATAATATATTGGATTATAGAGTTCCTGCATATAAACTTCTAGTATATCAAAGGAATGTGGGTTTGTCAATGCTTGAACTGATTGATCCAAGTGAGTTACGAGATTAGTCTTCTAGGATCAACTTGCTTCAAAGCGCACATTAATGATTTGTTGCTTTTGGGAATGATCCTATCCGTGAATGATGCTATCAGTGATTTTGTACTAGGCTTATCTAATGAATTAGAATCCTGACAGATTATGAAATTCTAGCATATTATGGTGGAATCTCATATGTATAAACTTCGAACTCCGGCATGTTATGCTAGAGATTTTTCGGATTTTTAAAGGCTGTTTTTGTTCAGTTTTTAATGTTACACGAAAAATGGCTAAATTTTGATTAATTTTAAAATTGTGGCTAATTTTCAAATAGCAGTTGTAAATTAGGCTATTTTCAATTTTTTCGCAACTATATGGTTTGCAGGAACAACAATAGCATAGTAACTAGAAATCTTGAGACAACCCATATATATTTAACCCAAAAATAGATTTTTCGATCAAAACTAATATAAGAAGAAATCATGTTACTAATAACTGAAATTACTTCGCTTTCTTAGTAATTCAAAGAATAAAAAAGAATAACAGAAATACTGGGTAAGGAAAGAAAGATTAAAGTGAACCTCTAATCTCTCCTAGAATTTTGGTTAATACTTTGAATAAAATAAAAGACATATTGCATATATTGATAAAAATTTATATGCCTTTACAAATGAGGATCGGGTCCTTATATAAGGATACATAATAATAACGGTTTTCCTAATTAATTGGCTTGTTAAGGGCATTAATTGCCTTGATTGTAACGGTTGAATTAATGACTAACGATTTCCCAAAATCAAGATCAATGCGGATTTCCCTTTCTTATTTATTGTTGATTCATGAACCTTCCCCTTTTATGGTCTTCATTCATCTCGTGCCTATTTCCCTATTTCCAACTGCCAGGGCTGGTACCTTTTTTGATGAAACACTTGAGTGTTTCTCTTGTGCCTTCTTAAATTCTTTAACTCACTTAAATGAAAGTGCCACTTGTCACCTTGCTGGTCGTCCACGTGTCATGCATTTTTTTCACCAATATAGATAGTCCCCCTACTTTCTGAATATTCTCAATTGAATATTCGGAAAATGATAAGTATTTATGGCAGGATCCTTGCTGCCTTTTCCCGAGTAACATAATTCCCTTTTGAGAATCGATATGACATGCGTCATGTCTATTTAATGCTCAAGACACGTGTCACATTATAATTGGTTCTGCAATTTCAGCGCATTTTTAACATTTTTCTGTTGTTGCATCAGTCAAGTAGAGGGATGAAGTTCATCAATGATCACCACTTTACATGGGTCTGATGATGAAGAGGGATTTAATGAACGAGAAGTCATCTTTAAAGGAGGAAATATAGGAAAAAGATGAAGAACTACAAGAAAAGTTAGGAAGATGAATGCAGAGGAAGAAGAGAGGAAACTTTCGAAATTGTGTGATGAGGTATTTATAGAGGAAAGCAACTGTCATCAGAGTTGGTCATTATGAATTATCATTATGGAACCGTCACTACTGCCCCTACCAGGAATATGAGAGGTGTACACAATGTAAGTTTAGTTTCGTGGTGTATTCATAGTTCTAACCCTCAAACTAGTATTGCTAAGCTATTTTCTTCTAGGGATAGAACTCCCTTAACTCCTAGATCTTCCTCTAGAGGGAGGGATCAGAACGAATCCATGCAAGAACCTACTATTTTTGATATTGTCCCACAAGAGTTTTTTTTATATAAGACCGTGAAGCTATGAAAAAATAGGTTTCTTATATAGCATCTCTTAACCCCGCTAATCATTACCCTAGCTTAGTTACTCCAGGAATTATTTCCTTGGTTCGACGTGAATGCCACTGGAAACCTGATCTTCCAGTAATGACTCCTAGTGCTCATTAAAGAATAATCTCTTATCATGAAGATTATCTCTTTGTTTATACCTATCTTTTTACTCTAGGGTTTACTCCTCTCATTGATCCCGTGATTATTGAATTTTTCTGCTATTTTAATATTTTCCTTGGACAAATAGGTCCAATTGTGTGGAGAGCAGTTATTTGCCTTTGCTACTTGTCAAGCTTAGTTTATGCCCTTTTACCTTCCGTCATTTACTCCACTTGTATTCTCCAAAACTTTTTCGTGAATGTATTTTTTTCCCTTGTGGATAGAAATAAAAGAGTTTTAGTTAGCCCGAGGATGACCGTGATTGTGGATGGTTCGCTCAATATGTTGCCTCCCCATTCGTGGGTTAGTGGGCGATGAGAATATGCCCTTTCCTGAAAAGTGAAACTTTGCACGTAAGTACTTTCCCTCTTATTTTCTTGCTTTCCTTGACATTTTAATTTTCGTCACATAAGTTTGTGTTCATTTTTCAGCAACCATGGAAGTCTGTGAAGAAATTCCTGAATTCTGTGATTGGGTAGAAAAAATGCTAACCGCTGCTCCCATGGGTAAGAGATCTTGGAAATTTCTCTTATGGTAATTTCGATGAAAAGTGAAGACCCACGGTAAATTTTTAGCCCCATAGTTCTCTTTCTATTTATTCATCCCTTTCTTTTGATACATATATTTCTTCCCTTTCTTAGGGTTTTCCATTCATGGCATTAGCCCCATTTCTGTTCCCTCTGCTAGGCTTTTTGTAAGCTCTGCACAGGAGCAGATTTTAAGTCAGTCTTCCTCTAAGAGGAAGAATACTGAAACCCGTGGATCTGAAGGTTAAGAGGATACCGAAGAAAGTTCTTTAGTAGGGAAACTACGAGTCAGGAGGCGCGTGGTTTCAGATGATGAAGTCCGTGTCTCTCAAGATCCCCTCCAAGTTCAATTCCTTTTAGCCTCGTTGATGAGACATAGAATGTCCACTTTGATATCTATGATGAAGATACTTGTAATTTTGATAACCCCTCCAATTCCTATTGATAGATTCCTTGACCAAGGTTTTGAGGGTGAAGAAGAATTTGATCCTATTTCAGGAGAGCCACCATTTGCCTCTTTTCTGATGACATCAGTTACCCCAGTTGCTGCCCTCGCTACTCCTTCTCATGAAGAAGCTGAGCCTTCTAGAGGTAGGCAGGGTATGAAGAAAGTTTTAATTGAAGTACCTAATGGTGGGAATCTGTTGAAGAAATATGGACAAGCCGTTGTGTGGTTAAAACCATTACTTACTCTGATGAATGATATCATACATTCCTCCCTCAAGGTATATCTTTACTATTTTTACTTTTCTCTCCTTCCTTTCATGTTTGTAACTCCTTTTGTTTGTCTTTTTATAGATCAACTTGACAGGTATGGAGCTTATGAGAAGGAATTCTTAGACAGATTAGCAGACGATTGAGTTGCGCACCGAGGCTGATAATTAGAAATATCAATTCGAAGGCCTTCAACTGGAGAAAGACGTTCTTGCTGAGGAGAAGAGAGCTTTAGAACAACAACTGAGGATAATCGCAGCCGGACTAGAGATTTTAAAAGCTTCCTCCAATCAAGTTGAAAAAGACAATGTCAGATTGGAATCCTCCTTCGCTAAGCAACACTCCAAGACAACTGAAGAAATAAGACGCTTGAAAAAGCTCATTAACTAGAAAGAGATATATGCGGGTAATCTGTTATAGATGCTCACCAGGCTCAAGAAGACCTTCGTGCTTCGTCAGACAAGATTCAGTTCCTTGAGAGTTCTCTTACTCTATTAAAAGTATCTTATGAAGCTTCAGAAGCAGAGAAAGAAGAGTTGAAGGCTGAAATTGTGCAGTGGGAGAAGGATTATGAGGCTCTGGAAGAAAAGCTAACACTTGGTGTTAGTTGGGCTTTCTTGGATACCCACTTTGAGGCTATAACTGAAGCTAATCAGGAGGGTTTTGACCTTAATGCTGAAATTGTAAAGGCTAAAGAGACGATTGAACAAACTCAGCAGCGTCAAAGCTTCTCAACACCCGAGGATGAAGATTCCAAAGGTGATGGTTATGGACTTACTCCTGGTGAAGCTGATATTCAACTTTCATCTTCTCACGTTAATCCCTCTTCTACCGTAGATAATGCTCCCTATTTTTTTTACCCTTGCCTTTTGTGAAAGTGGTTTGACTTTGTTTTGGTTTTTGTTAAAACTCTCCTTTTTTGGGTAGTTTCTGGGAGATTCACCCCCCTTTATGGGGTAATAGTATAAATATCTTTTTGCTGCATATTATGTTCTCTTTAAATATTTGAGCTTATACTTGCATTAAAAATTCTTTAGTAGATCGCGTCTTCAAAATATACTGGTCTTTTATTAAAAAATGGCTCTTTTATATTAACAACACTGGTAAAAATGATGTTTCATCTTCATATTAGTGCAAATATATGAGTCATGAAGTAATTTGAAGAAGTTTTATTTTTTGAACTTTCAAATAAATAATCCTGTACAACAGTTTCGTAACTGTTTTCTTTGTAGCGGGCTTATAAATACGGGTACATTTTTCCATTATTAAATCTATTGCCTTAAACTAGAAGTTCGTGGGAGTATATTGTAGTTTTTTTTCACTCTCTATTGCCCATCCTTTCCGCGAGCTGGAATGCCTTTTAAATTTTGATATTTTCTTCAAGGGTTTATTTAAGGTTTTAATTCTAGATAAACTATGCTTTTGTGGAATAGATTTTCATTTCTTGTGTTTTCTTCCATATACATAGTTCCCCCAGTATTGAAGCATTGAAGCATGAGATCTCGAACACTGGATCTCAAAGGAGAGGGAGCTCCATGACTTGTTGATCTGATGAATGGTTATGAGTTTTTGCGTGTTTCTTTCATTATTGACAGCGTACAAAGGTTTTGGAATGAGGTTTTGCTTGATATGAGGTTATTATCGATATTGGATTTGTTTCGAGTAGCTACTAGGATAGAGAATTATTACTACGAGTATGCGAGTTGTGTGGTATATTATGTGATTGCGTCTTGGGTTATGGTTATGGCTTTATTCGGCTTGTTCAGACTTATATAGTGCGTCGATGCGGGATTCAGGTCTTGTGAGAAATTTAGAATGTTGGAAATTTATAAGGTTTATGGGCTGAGATTGAATTAAGAATCTTCAATTTGGTTGTGTCATCAAGCTTATATGAACTAGGGTAACGTGGGATCACCTCTGGGTATGTGCATGGTAAGGTTACACGACGATTTGATGGCTTTTAGAACTACTCTTGGCACGTTTGAGGACAAAGGTATGTTTAAGTGGGGGAGGATGTAGTGACTCGACCGATCATTTTGGGCATTTGCACTCCGTTCGGTAGTTGACGGGCATGAGTAGCTCCGCATGATGTATTATAACTTATGTGAGTCGCCAATTTTGGTTTTCAAGTAATTTGGAATCGATTTAGAAGAATGAATTTCATTATTGAAGCTTTGGAAGAGTCGACCAAGTTTGACTTTTGTGAATTTGACCCCGGAATAGAGCTTTAATGGTTCCGTTTGGTGATCTTGGACTCGGGCGTATGCCCAAATTTTCATTTGGATATTTTTAGAAGGTTTAGGCACAAACTGGCAAAAAATAGAAATTTGAAGGTTTGGAAGGTTCGAGTTTGACCGAGTGTTTACTTTGATGATATCGGGTTTGGATTGTGGTTTTGGGAATTTGAATAGCTTTGTTATGTCATTTGGGACTTGTGTGCAAATTTGAGTTCATTTCGGATTGCCTTTGATATATTTCAGCGCGAGTTTTGGAAGTTTATAGTTCAAAGTTTATTTAAGTTTGATTTGAGGTGCGATTCATTGTTTCGATATTTTTAGGCGTGATTTGAGGCCCCGAGTAGGTTCGTGTTCTAATATGGGACTTGTTGGGATGTTCGGACGTGGTCTCAAGGGGCTCGAGCGTGTTTTAGATTGATTTCGAGCTATTTTCTTCATGTTGCTAGTGTGTTCCTGTGTCTGGTGCCTCGATTGTTCTTCGCGATCGCGGATTAGAAGGTGCGATCATGTAGAGGGAAATATGGAGTTGGGCTGGTTCTTATTTACGGTCGCGGTTGGGTAGACGCGATCGCGTATGTTGGGGTTGAAGATTGTCCGCGCTCGCATGGCGTAGGCAGCGTTCGTAGGGTGTTAAGGATGGGCAGCTGGGAATTTGAATTTCTTATACGCTTTCGCGAATCTTGGTCGCCTGTGTGCTTTGCGTTTGCATGAGTACGTTTGCGATTACGTAGTTGTTGTTGGGAGGCAGTGTAGTTTGTTCTTTGCGTTAGCGGAGCTTTGTTCACGATCACATAAGGTATTTTTTGGGTAGTGAAATTTTCTTCTTCGCGATCGTGATGGTATTTCTGCCATCGCTGTTCAATAATTTGCCTAGTGATTATAAAGTACTCTATTTCGGGGGGGGGGGGGGACCATTTTTGTATTTTTGGAGCTATGGAGCTCGTTTTGAGGCTATTCTTGAAGTAATTTTTACCACGTGGACTGGGGTAAGTGTTCTCTACTCACATTTTATATCATGAATCTATCTTCGTTTTCGACATTTGATTGAGGGTTCCAAAAGAGAAAATTGGGGGTTTTAGCCTAAAGTTTCATAGAGTGAGTTTTTGAGTTTTGAATATAGATTTGGAGTCGGATTTGAGTGAAACTAGTATGGTTGGACTCGTAATTGAATAGATTATCGGATTTTGTAAGTTTCTCCGGGTTATGAGGCACGGCCCCGAGTTTTGAATTTTGGTCGATTTTGGGCTTTTATAAGAATTCGACCTTTATCATTTGGAATAATTTCTAAACTTGATGTTGAGGGTATGAAACCCCGAATTACGTATTATATGTTTGGTGTAGATATGACGCACATGCTAAGTGACGGGCGTGCACCGTATGATTTATGACTCCATTATTTATGTGTTACGGTGTAGTTACCTGATCTTATCTGTAACCATGAAATCTCTGCGTACTAGAGCTGCTGAGTTGTGATCCATGTTAGAAACCATGTCTAGGCTTCATGCTTATTCTGTTGGGACTCAGTGAGGTCATATTGCTGATGAATTATTTATTTAAATTGCAATTTTATACTTAGTCATGTTCATTGATTTCATATCATATCTCAGTATCTGTTGCTATTTACTGACACATCATATCATTATTTTGGGCTAGTTTCATCATATTATGAGCCCACGAGACTAGAGAGATTAATGACTGCGTGAGTCCGAGGGCCTGAGTGTGAGTAATATTATGGGATCGGGGTGCACGCCGCAGCATGTTATATTGATTATGCCTGGATCTAGCTTGGGTTGAAGGAGGCCCCCCGGAGTCTCTACACACCCCAGTGAACGAGGTTGATTTATATTGAGAGATAGATCTTCCCTGGGCATGGATCTTGCCTGAAGCATTTATATTTGGGGTTGAATCTTCCCCGATCTGCATTGACCTTATACATTACTGAGTGACTGATTGTCAGTTGCTATGTATATGTGAGCACGTGATTTTTGCCCTATATGAATTACTCCCATATATTCAAAACAAAACAACTCCTTTTCATTATTTGCAATTTATGGATTTTGGTGGCATTTCTTGTTAATTGTTTATATTTGTTTGTGCACGTTTATTATTGTTTAAATCATGAAAAATACAAAAAATACTTGGCATTTGTTTAGGATTTAGTTTTATATTTTAGGATTAATGAGTAATTAAGGGAAAAGTAAAAAAAATGGTCTTTTGCATTTTTAGTTTTAATTTGACTTAATTTGCGTATTTGGAAATTAAAAAATATAATTTTTAGTGTCAATTTGATTTTTGAGTTTCTATTTAGCATTTAATAAAATTAAAAAATAAAATAATGAATAAAATAAATACAAAAGAAAAAGAAAAGAGGGATTAATTTGAAATTGAGAAGGGAATAAGAAGCAACTAGGTTTTTGGGCCAATTTCGTTGCATCCCCAGCCCAATACCCCACCAAACTCACCCCATTTTCCAGCCTAGTCTCCCTATTACCCGGTCCAAATACCCCTCCCTCCTAAACGACGCCGTTTGGCGTAAATAAATCTGGGACGTCTATTTTCATTAATCCAACGACTCCTATCAATTTGAAACAATAAATAAAACTATCCAAATAATCCCAAAAACCCTAAAAATATATTTCGTCCTCCTCGTACCCCCCTCTTGTAATGCCGTCGTCGTCGCCCCTCCTCCACTTGAAACCGCCGCCGGAAATCGCCCCACGGCGGCGGCCAACATCCAAATTGTCCTAAATTTTTACCATGTCATCTCTGTCATCTCCCCGTCCCATATCCATCGTTGTCTTCCTTCAAAAACTAACTAAACGCCTCAAATCTGCAAAACCCTAACCCCCATCTCCGCCGCACATAGCGGCGCTGGCACCTTTCAGCTCCAAAGTCACACCACAAGCTCACCTCGACTTCCCCATCACTAATCTACCCTTATTTTCCTTCGAACAACTTGGAAACTCCTCGAATCTTGAATTTAGTTTAACCCTGGGAATCCAAAATTTCCAGTTTGAAGTGGTCGTTAGGGTTTTGGGTTCGTTTTGAGGATATCTACGCGTTAAAAGCACGTGGATAGCCTCAGATTGAATCAGAACGTGTTAAAATCAAAGGTCCGTGTTGATTTCTGTCCGTTGTTCAATAGGTATTGTCTTTTCTTTTTCTATTATTATCTTCTCTCAAATTTTTCTTTCTTCCTCTATTTGTCCTCTCCTCTTCTCGAATTATTTGTTTACTTTTGTTCTCTGAGATTCTGTTTCTTAATTAGGGTAGGTTTCGGTGTTTCCGTTCTATGTTTGTTTAATTTTTCCTGTTGGTATATGCATGGTTTGTTTTTCTCTGTTTAATATTGATTTGATTTTTATGTTTGTTAGTTTAGGAGCTAGTTTAACCTTTGATTAAGTTTAGGCTTTTAATTGTTAGTTAGTTGGATTTTCTATTAGCTTTTATTTTGATTTTTGATGTGCTGTAATAATTAGTTCATTAGTTAATATTGGTCATGATTTGAGTCTCTTAAAATTAGGGTTAAATGTTAGTTTTGGTTTGATTAGTTCAATTGATAGGAATTCTGATAGTTGGATATAACTGAAAACTCAAATGCTTGATTAATCATAGTTAGCCTTAACCAGGGTAATGTTTAATTGATTGGGATGGAGTAAATTTCAGAATAGAGTAAGGATAGTTTAGTTATTCCATAAATAGCAAAACATGCTAGAATTCCCTAGGAACTTCTAGAATAGGGCTTTGGTCTAAATCTCAGTAGTTTTAGGGTATACCTTGAGAAAGAAGTCAAAAAATAGAGGACCATTTGGGTAAAATCTGAAATAAAAAAGGGGGGAAAAGTGTGAGGGAGATCTAGAAGCTTCCCCCCCAAGGCTTGCCTATAAAAAGGCAGCTTACCTGCCTTGTCAAACAAGTTTTGAACCCCAAAATTTGTCACGACCCCAACCCGGTCGTGATGGCGCCCAACACCTTACTAGGCAAGCCCGACCTTGTAACAACAATTCCCGATAACTAAACAGATTCCAAATAATTAACACAGTATATTAAAAGTCTAGAATTACTGATAAAGTGCGGAAATTACCAGAATACATAATATAGTCTCACTAAGACCCGGTGTCACGATCACGAGCCTCTAAATACAAAGTTATAATCCTAATACAAGTCTATCTAAAAGCTGGAAATAATGAATGTAAAGATAGAGATAGATGGGAGAATCTTCGGTTGCGAACGCCATGCAGCTACCTCGAATACTCCCGGAGAATGCCTCTGGAACTCTGGTCAAAGCTCACTCAGCTTGTGAATGCCCTGGATCTGCACACAAAGTGCAGGGAGTAAAGTGAGTACTCCGACCCAGTGAGTAATAAAAATAAATACAGTCCGAAGGTAAGAAAACACAGTAAATACACAAAATAAGCTATAATCCAAATATACAACAATGCATGGAACTGAACAACTGAACAATAATTAAAGATACAAATGCATGAATGCAATGAAATGCATATGATGGTACATTCCAGTACCCACTGCGGCGCGCAACCCGAGCCACCCATAATCATTTATCGTCGACGGCGCTCACTGGGGGTGTGTACAGACTCCAGAGGGGCTCCTACAGCCCAAGCGCAATAACAAGCCATCTCATGGCATCAATCAAGTCCTGGTCAGTCATTGTTACCTGAGCAATTTATACTATACAGTGCCATTCTTACCACTATTTCAAGTCACATCACATAACGTCATTGTTACCACTGTTACAAGTCACTGCTGCGGCGCGCAGCCCGAGCCACCTATAATTAGTCCAGAAAACATCATAAGCCCCTTGGGCATTTATAAAATAGTAGTTCTCAGCCCGAAATAACATTTAAAATATCATTTGAGTTTTCAAAACTTAGAAATATGGCTGAGTTTGCAAAACAATATTTAAAACCTTGGACTGAGTTCAAATGATATGCAAAAATATGCTAAAACAGTAATATCAATCCCCGAAGGATTCTACAAATCGGCACAAGGCCCCAAACATGGCAACAAGGTCAAATAACATCAATAAAGTATGTGTATCAATCACCAGTATAGTATAAATATCACTCGGGATGGACCAAGTCACAATCCCCAATAGTAAACGACCCCGCACTCGACATAAAATGCGTGTCACGCCTCAATATAGCGTTAGGATGTGAAAGTCCGGGGTTTCAAACCCTCAGAGCAACATTTACATCTATTACTCACCTCTAGCCAGCCAAATACTACTTCGCGATGCCCTTTCCTCTCGTATCGACCTCCTCATGCGTCGAATCTGGCCAAAACCACAAGGAATACATTACAATAGGCTAAGGGAATATAACCCAATCGAAAGAACTCAAAAAACACCCAAAAATACGAAGTTGGCAAAATCCGAGCCCTGGGTCCACTCCTCAAAAAATTATAAAATTAACATCAACGGATTCCTTATCTCGCCACGAGTCTAACCATACCAAATTTAACTATTTCTCATATTGTTTCGACCTTCAAATCCTCAAAAATGTCCAAGAGGGTTTTAAAGCTTTTCTCCCTTAAATTTACGGATTATCGACAAAACTTACAGTAAATTCGAGTAATATAACCAATATTTAGTTAAGAACACTTATCCCGTTGTTCTCTATGAAAATCTGCCCGAAAATCGCCTTATCCGAGCTCCAAATCATTACAAATGGAAAATGGGAATGAAGTCCCATTTACAGAACTTAACCTCTCTGCCCAGGCCTATTTTCGCTTCTGTGATCAAAATGTCGCTTCTGCGACTTCCGCTTCTGCGGTTTCCCTCATTTTGCCCAGGACCGCTTCTGTGGTCCATTTTTTGCAAAAGCGAGACCCCCTATTCGGAAGCTGCCCAAACTCCATGTTCCGCTTCTGCGACTCCCCTTTCGCTTCTGCGGAACCGCTTCTGCGGTCCATTTCCGCAGAAGCGAAAACACCAGATACCAGAACCCTTCAGCAGTCTCCAAACTACAAATTTCTTCCCGTTAGCCATCCGAAATCACCCCGAGGCCCTGGGACCTCAACCAAAAATACCAATACATCCCATAACGTTATTCAAACTTGTTCCAATTATCAAAACACGCCAAACAACACAAAAATCATCAATTCACCACGGATTCAAGCCTAAGTTTATCAAATTCTTCCGAAACACACATTCGATCAAAAACCCGACCAAACGACGTCTGAATGACCTGAAATTTTGCACACATATCCAAACTCACCTAATGGAGCTACAACAACTCTTGAAATTCCATTCCGACCCCCGGATCAAAATCTCACCTATCAACCGGAATTCGCCAAAATTCAAACTTCGCCAATTCAAGCCTAATTCTACACCGAACCTCCAAATCCAATTCCAATCGCACTCCTAAGTCACAAATCAACCCCCGAAGCTAACCGAATCACCGGAATTCACATCCGAGCCCTCTAACCATATAGTCAACTTCTAGTTGACTTTTTCCAAAACAAGCTTCCTTCTAAGAGGCTAAGTGCCTTATTTCCAACTAAAACCAATCTAATTCTACCTGATCAACTCAAATACTGATATTGAAACATGGAGCAACACAATATGGGGGAAATGGGGCGGTAACTCACGTGACGACGGGCCGGGTCATCACATCCTCCCCAACTAAAATAAACGCTCGTCCTCGAGCGGGTCAAGAAACATAATTGGAGTCTCAAACAAGTGAGGATATCTGCTCCACATCTCCCGCTCGACCTCCCAAGTGGCCTCCTCCATGGACCAACCTCTCCACTGCACCTTCACCGACGCTATATCCTTTGACCTCAATCTCCGAACCTGACGACCCAAAATAGCCACTGGATCCACATCATAGGTCAAATCATCATCCAATTGTACTGTACTGAAGTCCAACACATGATAAGGGTCCCCAACATACTTCTTGAGCATAGATACATGGAATACCGGATGAACTCCCGACAGGCTGGGTGGCAAGGCAAGCATATAGGCCACCTCCCCAATCCTCCTAAGTATATCAAAAGGGCCAATGAACCTTGGACTCAACTTCCCTTTCTTCCCAAACCGCATGACGCCCTTCATAGGCGAAACCTTCAACAAGACCTTCTCGCCCACCATATAAGATACATCTCGGACCTTCCGGTTCGCATAACTCTTCTGATGCGATTGAGCTGTACGAAGTCTCTCCTGGATCACTTTCACCTTATCTAAGGCATCCTGGACTAACTCGGTCCCCAACAACCTAGCCTCGCCGGGCTCAAACCAACCAACCGGAGATCTACACCGTCTCACATATAAGGCCTCGTATGGTGACATCTGAGTACTGGATTGATAGCTGTTGTTGTAAGCAAACTTTGCAAGAGGCAAGAAATCAGCCCAAGAACCTTCAAAGTCAATAACACAGGCACAAAACATGTCCTCCAATATCTGAATGGTACGCTTGGACTGCCCGTCCATCTGAGGATGAAACGCTGTGCTCAGCTCTACCTATGTACCCAACTCTCGCTAAAAAGTCATCTATAACAGAGAAGTAAACTGAGTACCCCTATCTGATATGATGGAAACTGGGACCCCATGCAACCGTACAATCTCCCGGATGAAAATCTCTGCTAACCGCTCCGAAGAATATGTGGTACACACTGGAATGAAGTGCGCGGACTTGGTCAGCCGATCCACAATCACCCAAATCGAATCAAACTTCCTCGTTGTTCGAGGGAGACCACTCACAAAGTCCATAGTAATCCTTTCCCACTTCCACTCGGGAATATCTATGTGCTGAAGTACATCACCGGGCCTCTGATGCTCAAACTTGACCCGCTGACAGTTGAGACACCGAGCTACATGACTCACAATATCCTTCTTCATTCTCCTCTACCAGTAATGCTGTCTCAAATCCTGATACAT